>CM064503.1:58006066-58013566 GCA_032716605.1 Paralithodes platypus | reverse complement strand
CCCAACAGTGAATAATAGTGGACAAGTTAGTCTTAAGGGGTAGGGTTTATATATTAGTTTATTTATATATTTATATATATAATTGTTTTAGTATCCTCCCTACACCTCCATCAAGCTTACTAAATTATCCCATAGATCCCCCTTCAAGCTATATTTGTACATTTTTCGGTAGAAAAACGTTGTGGCCGAAGGCCGGTTTCTCCAAAATTACAGGCTCGCTATCGCTCGCAGGAAGAAATCGACACCTAAATGACACGAAAGGTCTTAATATTGATAAATAAATGGGACAAAAGGTCTTAAAATCGGCAAACTAATGGGGTAAACGTCATAAATTCTCAAAACTAATGGGGTTAAACACGAGGAAGAGGGTGGACCTTCTTCCTCGTCATGTCAGCACACTCAACCCAGAAATATCCCCCCTTGCCACTCCCCCCTCCCAACACTGAATAATAGTGGACAGGATAATCCTAAGGGGAAATGGGTCGATTTTCGGGCCCCCCTTCTCCCTCGTATTAATCCTATTTGTTTTGAGATTATAAGACGTTCGACCCATTAGTTAGGCGATTTTAACAATGTTCGCCCCATTTCGTTGTCAATTTTAAGACCTTTTGTGCATTTAGGTGTCGATTGTTTCCTGGCGAGCGATTGCGTGCCTGGAATTTAAGAGGGACCGGCCTTCGGCCGGGACATTTTTCCACCGAAAAATTTATAGTTTTATCTTGAAGGAGGGTCCATGGGGTGTTTTTTAAGCTTGATGGAAGTGTAGCGAGGATACTTAACAAATATATGAATAAATAGGTAATTATATAGACTAAAACAAATAACCACTCTCCCCCCTTAACAGAATATATACGCCTGTATGTAAATGTATGTCCTGTCAGCACCCTCAACCCAGAACACTCCAACCCCTGACCCTCCCCTCCTCCCAACACTGAATAATGTATTTCCTGTCAGCACACTCAACCCAGAACACTCCAACCCCTGACCCTCCCCTCCTCCCAACACTGAATAATGTATTTCCTGTCAGCACCCTCAACCCAGAACACTCCAACCCCTGACCCTCCCCTCCTACCAACACTGAATAATGTATTTCCTGTCAGCACACTCAACCCAGAACACTCCAACCCCTGACCCTCCCCTCCTACCAACACTGAATAATGTATGTCCTGTCAGCACACTCAACCCAGAACACTCCAACCCCTGACCCTCCCCTCCTACCAACACTGAATAATGTATGTCCTGTCAGCACCCTCAACCCAGAACACTCCAACCCCTGACCCTCCCCTCCTACCAACACTGAATAATGTATGTCCTGCCAGCACCCTCAACCCAGAACACTCCAACCCCTGACCCTCCCCTCCTCCCAACACTGAATAATGTATGTCCTGTCAGCACACTCAACCCAGAACACTCCAACCCCTGACCCTCCCCTCCTCCCAACACTGAATAATGTATGTCCTGTCAGCATACTCAACCCAGAACACTCCAACCCCTGACCCTCCCCTCCTACCAACACTGAATAATGTATGTCCTGTCAGCACCCTCAACCCAGAACACTCCAACCCCTGACCCTCCCCTCCTACCAACACTGAATAATGTATGTCCTGTCAGCACACTCAACCCAGAACACTCCAACCCCTGACCCTCCCCTCCTCCCAACACTGAATAATGTATGCCCTGTCAGCACCCTCAACCCAGAACACTCCAACCCCTGACCCTCCCCTCCTACCAACACTGAATAATGTATGTCCTGTCAGCACCCTCAACCCAGAACACTCCAACCCCTGACCCTCCCCTCCTACCAACACTGAATAATGTATGTCCTGTCAGCACACTCAACCCAGAACACTCCAAACCCCTGACCCCTGACTCTGTGTTGTATTAATGTCTGTCAAATGTTCAATAGGGCATAACTTTAATAAAGGGAGCCTACCTCGCTGGTTTTCTCTTTCTCTCCCTCTCTCTTTGGCTTGTATCCATTCGGCCCAATTCAGCCTACTGTTTTAAGACGTTTACCCCCATCCAGGTGTCATTTTTTTCCTGGCGAGCGGTAGCGAACCAACATATATATATTTTTGTTTTGACAGCAAGCTAAATTTGTACATTTTTCGATAGAAAGATTTTCTCCGGCGAAGACGGATTTCTCCATACAATGCTGGCTCGCTATCGCTCGCCAGGAAGAAAACGACACCTGGATGGGGATAAGCTTCTTAAAACAGTTGGCTGAATGGGGCCGAATGGATACAGGCCAGAGAAAGAGAAAAAACAACAGGTGACCCCCCCCCCCTTAATGCTATGCCCTGTTCCAAATAGGTAGACCAGAAATTGTGAACCCTAACCTCTATAACTCAAAAGGGGCTAGAGCAAATGGGCTGTAAATGTGCACACCTATTCCCTGGCTGACCCTTCCCAAATGGTAGAAATGTTAGCTCTATTACTCTAGTGGTTTGTGAGTTATAGAGGTTAATGTTCAAGAGTTTTGGCCTACTTATTTGAAACAGGGTATAGTAATTCGACTGATGGGTTCCAATCAAATGTTTAAAATATTCCTCCAAATAGTGCACGGATACTCTTGGCCACGACTGTACTTCCTAAGCTGAAAGTAGTCGTCTCTCGACAAACAGCAAAATAGTAATTGAATTGAAAGGGACGCAACAATTAGTACTATTTAAGGGGGGGGGGGGGGGGGGCGTATTTAAGGGGGGGGGGCGTATTTATATACATATTTATTTATATTTTTATTATTTTTTAGTTTTTAGTTTCCCTAGACCTCCATCAAGCTTACAAAAACAGCCCAGACTCCCCCCCATCAAGATAAATTTGTACATTTTTCGATAACAAAATGTCCCGGCCAGAGGCCTGTTACCATTCTGTTACAGGCTCGCTATCGCTCGCCAGGAAATAAAATCGACACCTAAATATGAAAGGCGAAAGCATGGACCCTTCCAACCTTGTGGCCATGTGGATTATGCGGGCGAGACGTGTAGGGATTTTAAAGGGCTGTAGTAGGTCTGACCCGGGTGGTAGGTCTGCTCTACAACGCCCAGACCGACAACCCCGCCCCTCAGTGATGAGTTATTTCCCCCCCCATCCCCCTCTCTCAAGTGATGATTTAATGCCCTTACCCCCCTCCTTCAATTACACCTCCCCCCCCCCCCTCTTTCCCTACCTTCTCTACACTTAAGGCTCCTATTAAGTCTCCCCCTTCCTCCCTGAAGTGATGATTAAATCTCCCCCCCCCATTCCTTCTTTCCCTCCCCCTTCTTTCCTACCTTCCTTGCACTTACGACTCCTCTCATCTCTCCCCTCCCTCCTTCAAGCATTCCCCCTCCCTCCTTCTATCACCCCCCCCCCCTCCTCTTTCCCTACCTTCTCTCCCTATGTCCAGGAGGTGACTTACTGTTTCTCTCATATCTCCCCCTCGCCCCTGAAGTGATGAGTTACTGCTCCCCCCTCCTCTCCTCTTTCAGTCGGGACCCCCTTCACCCCTCCCTTTCCTCCTATGCCCAGATGGCGATTTACGCTTGTGTGATATATATATATATATACAAAAAAAAAAAAAAAAAAAAAAATTTTTTTGCCCGTTCTTATCGCCTGATACTGATCGAATATTGTGGGAATGAGCGTTGTTTACAGGTGCATAAACCACCATGATAGGAGCTAGAGTAACCTATAAGAGACGTTAACCGTTCTGAAAGGGTTATGGCTAAATTACTAGAGAAACTATCACACGAGCATTTGGGTGTTCATCATTACTTCCTACATCAGAATATCAATGTGGTAAATCCAGGATAGCTTAGGAGAACATATTTTACCCTTACTAAACCATGACGCTTTTATAACTTTGATAATGGCTACAGTTTGATGCTTTTTTGCAGTTTAAGAAGGACCTATGTTACTAAGATGGTTTATTGAGATCGTATTTACCCATTCCAGTCGTATAGGTAGATTATAATTATACTAAAGAAAATTGTCTAATGGTAACCAAAATATGATGAAAATTACGTAATGGTGGTGAAGGGGTTAAGAAAATCAGTGATACCAACACAGTATAAATTAACTTAGTTAAATGGTTCAAATACTTTAGTGCAAAAATACACAAGAGCACCTATCCAACCACCATTAACTAACTAA
This sequence comes from Paralithodes platypus, assembly GCA_032716605.1. Taxonomy (NCBI): domain Eukaryota; kingdom Metazoa; phylum Arthropoda; class Malacostraca; order Decapoda; family Lithodidae; genus Paralithodes; species Paralithodes platypus. The sequence goes on along the minus strand of CM064503.1, from coordinate 58,009,432 downwards.
CTCTCTCTCTCTGTCTGTCTGTCTGTCTGTCTGTCTATAATGATGCTGGATCCGTCAAGAGGAGGGTCGGGGATACCAAGTTTTAAGAACTCTTTTATTTCCATATACATTCCGGCACACCCACCCTTTATTCTCCTTTAGTTCCACCTCCAGATCTCACTCTCACTGCCCGATACAACCCCTTTATACACACACACACACACACACACTCTCATTCTCATTCTCACACTCACTCACTCATTCTCTCTCTCTCTCACACACACACACACACACACACACACACACATACATACATATAAGCTACAATTTATTATACTCGCATCATATCATATTCGTATATTTCCTTTAACTCCTTTTGTAGTGTCGCTGTTTTTTTTTTACTTTATTCTGGCTACTATTAGACGATTGTATTCAGTTTAAAGAGAGCCTCCAGCAATTAACAAGCTTCGAACTATCTCATTTAAACCTATTTACTACCACAGATCCTTCCTAACCTGCACAAAATCGTCTAAATATAGCCAGAATTTCATTAATAAGACGTCGCCAGTACAGAAGGTGTAAATCTTATCTTCTTTGATATTCTGATTTTCCTGCCAGACGTTAACCCTCCTGGCCCGGTTGTCATTTTAACCCCTTCAGACTCATATGACGCAGAGGTTGCCAGATTAGCAATAAGAAATAGAGTTCTCTCACTCTTATAATTACCTCTCCAAAATTAGTTTTCTGCCCACAGCTAACTCAAAGACAACTGCAGAGGTTGAAGTAACTAAAATAAAGGTTTGTAAAAAACCCTGATGGTAATAAAGGCTTTAAAGTATCCCTAATAGGCTCAAAATTGCGTCATATGTCGGAGAGGGTTAAAATGACACCATGAATTAAGGGCAGGAGCCCGGGTGTCATTTTAAAATCTGTAAGCTTGAAAGCCTATTCAGCTTGGTCTGAACGCTGTGCGTCCGACGCATGTAAACAAAGCCGATCGTTACGTCACCGCACCTCCGAAAACAAGAAAGAGAAGACTCGTTTGTTATTGTATGTCTGTATGTCGTTGTTTCAGTAGTGAAAAGATCGTCACATTGCTAACATCGCCTGCAAGTGCTCTCCACTGAAATCGTCATCACAACTGAACCAGTTGACATAGAGAGCTCTACTCAACGCCAGTCTACAGATTGGAAACCGCACTACATTTATAGATGCGTGGGAAATTTCTAGCAGTTAAACTAAACAAAAATACGGTAGCCTAGGCCTAGACGTTTTTCGCCCAGATCGCCCGGGTAGCCCACCCTGTCATTTTGAGAGCCTGCCCGGGCCAGGAGGGTTAAGGAACCGCAGACATAATATATATCGATATTTTCACGGTTGTAAAGCCTTACATCTATCCTAATATGCTGGGTTCATAAAGAATAACTGCCATCATTCAAGAAATTATACTTTTGTGTACAATATTGTTACCAGAACAATTTTCTCTTAATGCATCATCTGTCGAGCCAAGTTAAAGTTACGTTTGTTGGAACTGACAATTGTTATCCTGATCAGCTAGTTATAAAGAGCATCATAACGCTTAGAGGGTTAAATTATAAAAAAAAAAAAAAAAAAAAAAGGTCCCACCCCTTTCCCATTGTTAAGTAAGCCATTATAGATTTACAGAAGAGTGACCATTACTTGCCAGCTGTGAACTCTGAGAGTCATTCTACTTTTATCGTCACGGAAATCGTCTATAATTCGTACTAGTGAGTATATAAATTAAAGAACACACTATTCTTACATTACAGACCCTAATGTACTTGAATAAATTAATGAAAGCATATGATCCTCCTGGTATTCGAACTCGGGACACCACACCCATAATATAAGCACCTAAACCATTACACCACCAACACAGTTAACCCACACGCGACGTGTTCTTTATTTTTGCACCGTACGTAACCTTTAACCCTTTACCATCCCTTGCCATTGTGTTACCAATACCACCTGCTGTGTATCGTGCTCTCTCTCTCTCTCTCTCTCTCTCTCTCTCTCTCTCTCTCTCTCTCTCTCTCTCTCTCTCTCTCTCTCTCTCTCTCTCTCTCTCTCTCTCTAATGATCTCTCTAAAATATTTGCTAATGATAGATTAAAATCCTCACAAAATGACGAAGAACGGCTGAAATTTGTAGAGCTACGACGCAAAGCCAAAAAGTTAATTAAGCAAAGTAAAAAGACCTTAGAGTTACATATTGCGAATCAAAAGTAAAACAAACCCGAAAGAATTCTATAGTTATATCAGAAAGAAAAAAGTAGTTACTTCAACTGTTGGACCGTTAGTCGATGAAAAAGGAGAATACACCAAAGACGAAGTACAAATGAGTAATGCCCTCAATACCTTCTTTGCATCAGTTTTTACAACAGAAGACCTCAGTGATATCCCTACACCATCGCCGATTCAGATTGATAATTCAGATGTTCTAAGCAATATCACCGTTACAGAGAGAGAAGTATTGAATTGTTTAGATAAACTCAAGGTAAATAAAACGCCAGGACCTGATACAATCTCGCCTAGAGTTCTAAAGGAAGCTAAGAATGAGCTCTCCAAACCACTGACATTACTATTCAATAAATCCTTGCAGTCTGGAACTATGCCTGATCAGTGGAAGCTAGCCAACGTAACACCGATATTCAAAAAAGGTAGCAAATCCCTACCCAGTAACTATCGTCCAATTAGCTTAACCTCAGTTGTATGTAAAATGCTAGAAACGGTCATACGAGACAGACTCGTAAATCACTTAGAGGAAAATAACATACTTAAAGATACTCAACACGGCTTTCGTAAAAAACGTTCCTGTTTAACAAACCTCTTAGACTTCTTCCACGATATCCTCAACCTCTACGTTGAGAGTAAAGCTGTAGATATTATAGACCTTGATTTTCAAAAGGCCTTTGACAAAGTTCCCCACAAACGTTTACTGCTAAAACTAAAAGCGCATGGAATACAAGACGGTGTGTTGAAATGGATAGAAAATTGGCTCAGCAACAGAAAGCAAAGGGTAGTCATAAACGGTAAGGCATCTAAATGGACCAATGTAAGTAGCGGGTTACCCCAGGGATCGGTACTAGGACCAATTCTCTTTCTAATTTACATCAACGACATAGATGAGGGTCTCACCTGCACAATCTCAAAATTTGCTGACGATACAAAAATTGCAAATAGCGTACTCTCAAAAGAACAAGTTGACGATATGCAACACAATCTAGATAATCGTCATGTTGGGCCCAAATTTGGCAAATGAGTTTCAATGCGGATAAATGTACAGTACTACATGTCGGATACCTAAATGAGAAAGCAAACTATTCGATGAATGGCACTCAGCTTAAGAATGTAAACAGAGAAACTG
>CM064503.1:57861066-58003566 GCA_032716605.1 Paralithodes platypus | reverse complement strand
GCCAAAAATAATTTAACCCTATCATTACGGGACCTCCTTCCTCAGCTGAATAAAATCGTCTAGTGGTAGCTCAAGTAATGTACAGATGCTCTTACTGTTATGTTATCCTCAACCCTTTCAGTACTGTGATTTTTGTTTGTTTTTATGTATCGTCTAGGGAAAACTAAAAACCTCCCCTTAATTGAGCTTAGGAAGGATGTCTACCCATTAAACGGTCACAGATTATCTCAATTAATCCTTTTAGCTACACTATATCCTTCTAAATCGTCTAAATGCAGTTGAAATACCAAACCAAAAGACGTCGCCTGTATTGCAGTAACTACACTCCACGGAATTCTCATATTTTAGTTCACATCAAATAGATAAAGATAAATAATAATAAATAAATAAATACATATATAAAATAAAATAAACAGTTTAACCCCAACTGTACCGGTGACGTCCTTTTCATCCTAATCTGGCAGGTATTAGACGAATTTGTTCAGTTTAGGAAGGATCTGTGGCAGCTCCAGGGCTACAGTACGGGTTAAAGTGCTGTGAATAGATGACTGTAGAATGTAAATTAAACCCACAAGATAACATACAGTATAATATTGCAATATTTAAATTAAACCCACATGATAACATACAGTATAATATTGCAATATTTAAATTAAACCCACATGATAACATACAGTATAATATTGCAATATTTAAATTAAACCCACATGATAACATACAGTATAATATTGCAATATTTAAATTAAACCCACATGATAACATACAGTATAATATTGCAATATTTAAATTAAACCCACATGATAACATACAGTATAATATTGCAATATTTAAATTAAACCCACATGATAACATACAGTATAATATTGCAATATTTAAATTAAACCCACATGATAACATACAGTATAATATTGCAATATTTAAATTAAACCCACATGATAACATACAGTATAATATTGCAATATTTAAATTAAACCCACATGATAACATACAGTATAATATTGCAATATTTAAATTAAACCCACATGATAACATACAGTATAATATTGCAATATTTAAATTAAACCCACATGATAACATACAGTATAATATTGCAATATTTAAATTAAACCCACATGATAACATACAGTATAATATTGCAATATTTAAATTAAACCCACATGATAACATACAGTATAATATTGCAATATTTAAATTAAACCCACATGATAACATACAGTATAATATTGCAATATTTAAATTAAACCCACATGATAACATACAGTATAATATTGCAATATTTAAATTAAACCCACATGATAACATACAGTATAATATTGCAATATTTAAATTAAACCCACATGATAACATACAGTATAATATTGCAATATTTAAATTAAACCCACATGATAACATACAGTATAATATTGCAATATTTAAATTAAACCCACATGATAACATACAGTATAATATTGCAATATTTTCAATAAGAGTTAAAAAGTATCTCCTCTGTACAGTAAACATTGTCTTCGTTACTGGTAATATACCGGTACGCTTATATAGTTGTATATTATATATTGTTTTGCACCTCATTATTTTCTCTGGCGTATTTTATTATCTATTCTTTTATATATTTGAATATACCGGGTATATATCTTTTGCTCCTCACTATTTTCTCCTTCGTATTTTATTATTTACTCATTTTATATTTGTTTTTATTATATATTGTTTTGCGATACACTATTTTTACGTCTTTATATTTGTCTACTTTTTATTTTCTATTTTATATTATTTTCTCCTACGTGTTTTATTTTATTTTCTCTTATTTGTGCGTCCCATTATTTACTCCTCCGTATTTTATTATCCACTTCAACGGTATTTTTAATATTTTCCCCTGCATTTCTCCGTCTCTCGCATGTTATCTGTCTTAAGGGGTGAAGGGCCGCTTTTTTGTACCCCTTTCTCCCTCGTGTTTAACCCATTAGTTCTCAGGTTTTATGACGTTTAGCTCATTTGTTTGGCGATTTTAACACCTTTAGCTCCATTTCGTTGTCAGTTTGAAGACCTATCGTGCCATTTAGGTGTCGATTTTTTTTCCTGGCGAGCGTTAGCAACCCTACAATTATAAGAGGAACCAGCCTTCGGCGGAACATTTTTCTACCAAAATATGTACTAATTTATCTTGAGGGGGGAGTCCTCTAGAGGATGTTTTTCTATGTTTGAGGGAGGTCTAACGAGGAAACTAAAAAAATATAAAAATAAATTAATTAATAGCCCCCAAAACAGCCACTGTCCCCTTAATATTTCCCCTTGCCTTCCTCCGTCAGTGTCATGTTATCTATGTTTACGCGGCCTGTGCCTGCATGTGTTCTGCCCCCCCACCCCACCCCGCGGCACGGCGCTCATCGGTGCTCTGAACTTTAATGGGTGGTACTTAGTTATTTGTTTCTATAGTAGTATCTTTATATATATATATATATATATATATATATATATATATATATATAATTTTTGTTTCCTCCCTAGACCTCCATCAAGCTTATAAAATGCTCCGGCCATATATTCCCGATGTAACTGATAACTGTTTTGGTAGCGTAATGGTTAGTGCGCGGAATTTCTGTGTAAGTATCCTAAGTTCGAATCTTTGGAGTACCACACATATTCATTAATTTCATAGATTTCATTTATTAGGTTTAATTGTAAGTTAATTGGTGGGTTGGTGATAATATGAATATATTATAATTTTGTGTATTTCAGCTACCGTGTATGTGAAGTGTATATTAACGTTATATTTATTACCTTTGTCAGCGAAGGAATCAAACTTCGAACCGTAAATAAAATCCAAGTTCATAGAAAGAACATTAACATACATTTGTGTGTAAAGTTCTGTCAATCGAGGGACGCCTACTATGGGTTTCAGAGGCCGTGTTACATCGTTTTTCGGGAATAACTTATGAACAAACAGATGGATCAGTATGATATTTTGCCACAGCTTGTTTCACACCTTGCCCTAATTTTCGTTAATATTGTGCATTACCAAAAGTGGACAATTAAGCCACTTGTCCCTGTGTCATGAGGTTAAAGTCACACCTGAATGACGAGGAAACGGACAAGGCTACCGTGGCCTACCTGTGAAACCACCAAACCATTATTGCTCCTCCATCAAACACGGTAGTTATCAGCCAACACCTATATAACCCTATTATCGTCTTTACTTTCAAGTTATTTGTCACTATTAAATATAAATATATACAAAATATGTATTTTTGTATATACTGTATATATTTAATAGTGACAGATAACTTGAAAGTAAAGACGATAATAGGGTTGGGTGTTGGCTGATAACTACCGTGTTTGATGGAGGAGCAATAATGGTTTGGTGGTTTCACAGGTAAGCCACGGTAGCCTTGTCCGTTTCCTCGTCATTCAGGTGTGACTTTAACCTCATGACACAGGGACAAGTGGCTTAATTGTCCACTTTTGGTAATGCACAATATTAACGAAAATTAGGGCAAGGTGTGAACAAGCTGTGGCAAAATGTCAAACTGATCCAACTGTTTGTTCATAAGTTATTCCCGAAATAACTATGTAACACGGCCTCTGAAACCCATAGTAGGGTGGTCGTATCAGTAAATTTGCACGACAGGGAGTACTTCAAAATTGTATTGAAATCGTGTCGAATCTATTTTTTCTATTCTATCTATTTATCTATCTATCTATTGCCAGACGTTATGTTCCCCGAATGGGTGGCCGCAAATGAATCGCCCCCATTCAATCATGGGCATTATATTTCCATATATAAGATCACAGAGAGGAACATAACTCATGTGGCCAACGGTAACTAAGCCGACGGATGTTGTGGACCCAAGATAGTTAAGATATTTGGTGTTTGACAGGCAGCAATTTAGGCACTTGGGTCTTGTATACCAGAATAGTTTAGTGGACCATTAGTTGGACACTTGGCTAATAGTTGGGAAGCGATAGGATGTGTGTGTGTGTGTGTGTGTGTGTGTGTGTGTGTGTGTGTGTGTGTGTGTGTGTGTGTGTGTGTGTGTGTGTGTGTGTGTGTGTGTGTGTGTGTGTGTGTGTGTGTGGTGTGTGTGTGTGTGTGGTGTGGTGTGTGTGTGTGTGTGTGTGTGTGTGTGTGTGTGTGTGTGTGTGTGTGTGTGTGTGTGTGTGTGTGTGTGTGTGTGTGTATCTTGTTACACAAGATAAGACAAATGGGCATTACTGGAAAGCTCGGGATGTGGCTGCACTCGTTTCTTACTGACAGGGAGCAGTGTGTAGCGGCTAGCGGTGCAGTGTCTCGGTGGTGGTCAACAGTGGGGTGCCACAGGGATCAGTCCTTGGACCTCTGCTATTTCTGATCCACATATCCGACATAAACAGACACGTCTTACACTCGTCTGTAGCTTCTTTTGCCGATGACACCAGGGTACTGAAGGAAGTTTCTTCAGTATCGGATGCCGAAAAATTACAAACTGATCTGGCATCACTTTACGCGTGGGCAGAGCATAATAACATGTCCTTCAACGACAACAAATTTGAGCATATACATTACAGTTCAGGGGGAATCAATTACAATGCACACACGTTTGCAGCACCGGACGGTTCACATATAGACACCAAGGAGTATATAAGAGACCTAGGAATGACCCTCAGTTGTGACGGAAACTTTACCCAACATATACAAAATGTGGTAAAGAAGGCACGAAGCCAGGCTGGCTGGATCCTTCGCACTTTCCGGACACGTGAAAGGCTTCCTATGCTGACGTTATACAAGTCACTCGTGATACCATTGCTAGAGTATTGTTGTCAGCTGTGGAGTCCGTGGCGAGCAGGAGAGAAGCAGTCACTTGAAACAGTACAACGATCTTTCACCGAGAGAATATCTGACGTCCGACATTTAGACTACTGGGCAAGGTTACGTGAACTCGACCTTTACTCACTAGAAAGGCGTAGAGAAAGGTACGCTATATTATACATCTACAAAATATTGACTGAAAAATCTGTAAATAACTTGAATATACGGTTTAGCATCCACCAACGACGGGGTCGGCTCTGCCATATTGAAAGGATATACCCCAGAGCAAGTACAAGAATCAAGACGCTCAAAGAAAACACTTTTGCTATAAGAGGGCCACTCCTTTTCAATGCACTGCCCAGACACCTGCGTGACTCAACGGAACATAACCTTGAACGTTTCAAGAACCAACTAGATAAATTCCTACGGATAATACCCGATCAACCCAAGCTGCCACATTACCACCTCTGCGCTGCCAGCAACAGCATCATAGACCAAATGGCGAAGAGACGAGCAGACGGGTTATACTAGTGGCGGCGCATCAGCGTGGCCACGGGCAGCAACTACTGCCTGAAACTACTCCCCACAGGAACCACAGGTGTGTGTGTGTGTGTGTGTGTGTGTGTGTGTGTGTGTGTGTGTGTGTGTGTGTGTGTGTGTGTGTGTGTGTGTGTGTGTGTCAGAGGGTCAGATCTTTAATACACGAAAATACAGGTTCTCAAGTAAAAACTAAAGGCTAATCTTGTATTGCTGTGTGTATGTATGTATGTATGCATGTATGTACAGTATATACTCAGGCACAGATCCCATTGCTGAGGTGGCCGACACGAGACAGAGCCCGAACAGAAACAGCATTTAAAGTTGCTATTCTCAGGGTTCGGGACTGAGTACAAGTGAGTGAATGAGTAAAGAGAAAGATAAGAGAGCAAGAGAAAGCCCTGGTAGAGAAAGAGGAGGGAGGGAAGGAAGGAGGGGGAGGAAAGGAGGAGGAGGAGGGAAATAGGACGAGGAGAGGAGGGGGAAAGAAGAAGGAGGAGGAGGAAAAGGGGGTAGAAGGTGGGGAAGGAAGGAGGAGGAGGAGGAAAGGAGGGGGTAGGGTAGGGGAAGGAAGGAGAAGAGAAGGACGAGGAGGAAGAAAGTCGGTGGTGTTACCGGTCGCTCCGTGAGAGATAACTCAAAATTCAGACGAAAAGGATGGAAATTGTGGAGGTTGAGGCAAGATTAATGGGGAGAGAGAGAGAGAGAGAGAGAGAGAGAGAGAGAGAGAGAGAGAGAGATTAAGCTGAAATGTCGAGTCGTCAGCATAAGTTCTTTACCACTTTGTGATTTTCATTATGCAAGTATATATATATAATTGCTGGGAACAGTTTAAAATTAATTCCCTCAACAGGTTGTAGGAATATGCAAAGGAAAATGTATTGTAAATTTGATATATATTTATTAATTTCATTCCAACACCAAACACCTCCAATAAAATTGATGAAAGCATGTGATCCACCGGGATTCGAACCTGTACCAGTTGTATTGGCATAATAAAAATGATGGGGAGGTAAAGAACTTATTCCGACGACTGTATTTTTAACCCCTTCACCACGATGACGTAATTTACATCTTCTGGTTACCATTAGACGATATTTAGCAGTTCATAATCTACCTCTTGGAGTCAAAGGTGTAATTACGATCTCAATAAACCTTCTAAATAACATAGGTTCATCATAAATTGCATACAATCATCAAATCTTAGCCAGAATAAAAGGTAAAACGGCGTCATTGTGCTGAAGGGGTTAATTTGAAATAAATAAAATTAGTAAACTGGGTGACCACGAATTACTCGCCCTGATTACCATTATTCACCGCCCCACAGCATGGAAGAGGGCGATTAATTCGTTGCAATATATACATATCAGTTATATCACTTTTTCGTTGTTCGAACTTGGGAGTTCGTTTTCCAATGTTGGGTCTCTTACTGCAAAGTTCCATTTTCGTGTCAAGTTCAGATCTACTGTAGTTTATGGCCAAACCAAACCTACACTAACTTAACATAACCAAAAACGGGGCAAGTTCCTTGTACAAATGCGGGGCAACTTGTTTTCGGGGGACAACTCCAGTAATGGGGGGGGGGGGGAGGGTTAGTGAAAGCTATCTATCTATATATATACTCAAGCTAACTAAATTAATCTCTTAGTATTCAATGTCAGTCTAGCTATCACTAGACCATTTTTTTCGGCTTTTGAAGAATGTGTTGGACTCCCTGGGTTAATGATGATATGTCTCTACCTTGATTACAGACGTCCTTCCTAATCTGAATATAATCGCCAAATAATAGATAGATACAACGGAAGAACGTATAATATTACGGAAAGGTTACATTTACCAGCATGAAAAGAAGGGTTGATAGACTGGATGAGAAAGAGAGACTTGTGTAATATTTACTCTTTGGAGATCCAATACCGTACGCATTTTATTTTTATTTTCCGGTTATAATTAGACGATTTAATTCAGTTTAGGAGGGGTATATGGAGGTCAGAGGCTGAACTGAGATCGTGTTTACCCTTATAATTGCCACAGATCCTTGTTAAGCTGTATCAAATCGTCTAATAATAGCCAGAATAAACTATCAAATTACGCCACACTCTTCATAGGGTTAAATAATAAATCAGGAGAATATAAAAATCAATAAAACACATTCCAAGACAATGATAACATACCGATGCATTCTATTTATGAAGAATACAAAAACAAAATATATATATATATATAATTATATACCTGTATATAATTATATATACTGTACAGTATATATATATATATACTGTATATTGTTTCCAATTGTTATTGATTTAATGGCTGATAAAGAGTTACTATGAGAGAGTGAAATGTAGAGATGACAGAGTAGTAATAAAACAAACATTCTATCAATAATCTAAAGTTAGTTAAAGCCCTTTAGAAGTGCGAGATTGTTCGTAAACATTTTAGTCCAAAGATTTTCCGAACCCCAACTATTTTCATCTTTCAGCCCTCCTCTTCATCTTCTGATATTTACTTCGCCCTTTCCATCTTACAAATTGCCTTTGCCCATCTCAGACCTTCCAAATCTGCTCTCTCTCTCTCTCTCTCATATCTTTGTGACCAATTTCTTTACTTGGTGAATGGATAATAGGAGAACAGGTGATAAAGAGGATAATAGGAGAACAGGTGATAAAGAGGATAAATAATATGAAACGTAGATAGTATACTAATCGTGAGTTATTGGAATCATATGAAGACTATAGTGCGTTTAACCCCTTCAGAACCATGACGCCTTTTTACCTGTGATGCTTGCTACAATTAGGTGATTTTGTGCAGTTTAAGAAGGACCTATGTCACTATGATGGTTTATTGAATTTACCCATTTGAGACGTAGAGGTAGATTACAAACTAAGACAATTATCTAATGTTAACCAGAATCTAATGTTAACCAGAATATGATGTAAATATCGTAATGATGGTGAAGGGGTTAATTTGGGGGTAGTCGATTCATTGTATTTAAGCCAGAAATCTATACTGCTAATCTCTATAACTCAAATATAGATGGAGTAAATGGTCTGTACATTTCCACACCTATTCCTTGGTTGACTTCCTAAATGGTACAAATATTAGCTCAATTACTCGATTTTGTTTTACTTATAGACGTTAGTGGTCAATATTTCTGGCCTTATTATAATGAATAGAGTATAGCATGATTGATTATTATTAGCATTAGAATATATAGAAGCAATCTTCATATTAAGAGAAGAGAATGTCGTCAACATATATTAAGAGTTATTATGGAGAGAGAGAGAGAGGGAGAGAGAGTGAGAGTGAGAGTTAAAGTTAGTTTGTTGACCACAGCAAAATATAAAATACAAAAGGAACCTTTTTACAAGGGAGTTTGGTCCAACATAATACAGTTAATGATAAACCCGAAGAAAACAAGGCACCTCGAAATGTCGAGAGAAAACACAATAAAGTGTAACGTCATTTTAACTTCACTCTTGTTACTATTAGGCTAGACGATTTTATTCAGTTTGAAAGGGGCCTCCGGCAATTAACAGCCTTCATACTATCTCACTTCACCATTTTTGCTACCACAGATCCTTCCCAAGCTGCATAATATCGTCTAAATGTAGCTAGAATACAATATAACACACGTCGCTGGTAGTCAAATGGTTAAACTGCACAAAATCGCCTTAATATAGCTAGAATAAATTTGAAAGATGTCGCCGGTACAGAAGGGGTTGAAAATAATAATGTGTAAATAAGAAGAGTTCGAGCAAGACCAAGCCAACTGAAAAGCAAACAAGTAAGAGTGGTCGTAGGCTCGTGGTGAATCACATAAAAAAACAGGAAAGTGAGTTAACGAGGAAGGAGATGATAAAAGAGGAATTTGAGGGAGAGGAGACTGGTCAACAGAGAGAACAGGAAGGGGCTTTGATGAAAGAGAGAGTGAAAGAGTGAGAGAATCGAGACAAAACAGAGCGAGGAGGAAGAGAGAAAAAGAAGGAATCAGAGAGAGAGAGAGAGTGAGAGAATGTGTGAGTGAGTGAGTGAGTGAGAGTAAGAGAACAGGAAGGTGTTATGAAAAGAGGGGTGTTGGGTTGTGGGGCGGTGAATGAAAAGGCCCAAGATCCATTAGTGTGTATTTTGAGACCCCTGTCGCGCGCGCGCGTGTGTGTGTGTGTGTGTGGGGGGGGGAGGCATAAGGTGAGGGTATGTGTGTGTTGGTGGTTTAGTGTCTGTGTGCTTATATATTTAAGTGTTGTAATGCCTGTGTGTTTGTGTGCCTGTGTTTGAGGGTGAATATTTGGAGATCCCTGACATAATTATGTGAGTGTGTGGGGTCAGGTCAGAGTGTGTGTATGTGTGTGTGTGTCGGTGATTGTGTGTTGGTTAGTGGGTGGGTATGTGTGTGTGTTGTAATTTGTGTGTGTATGTGGAGACCCATGGCGAATGTGTGTGAGGGGTCAGGGTAAGGGCAGAGTGTGTGTGTGGGTGTATGTATGTATGTATGTATGTGTGTTGTAATCTCTGTGTGTTGTAATCTCTGTGTATTTGTGTGCCTTTGTTTGTGGATGAGTATTTGGAGGTCCTTGGCATATGTGAGTGTGCGGGGTCAGTTCAGATGGTGTGTGTGTGCGCGTCTGTGTTTGTGGGTTAGTTGTAATGTGTGTGTGTTTATGTATGTGTGTTTGGGTGTGTATTTGATGATCCCAGACAAATATATGGGGTCAGGGTCAGGGCAGAGGGTGTGTGTCTGTGTGTGTTGGTGGGTTAGTGGCTGGGTTTATAAGAGAGAGAGAGAGAGAGAGAGAGAGAGAGAGAGCTGTTAAATATAAAGTAACAAGGAAAGCAATTATGAAAATGATATGCTATTCACAAGGGTTAAAACTAAATGTCTGTGGAATTATAATGTGAACAAAGAAAATGCAGGGAAAGGTATGAAGGAAAAGGTTTATTAAGGGGAGGTGGGTCTGTTCATCTGGACACCTTTCTCCCTCATGATTAGCTCCTTTAGTTTTGAGATTTTAAGACGTTCGGCCCATTAGTTTAACGATTTTAACACCTTTTGCCTCATTTCGTTGTCAATATTAAGACCTTTCGTGACATTTAGGTGTCGATTTTTTCCTGGCGAGCCATAGCGAGCCTGTAATTTTAAGAGGAATCGGCCTTCCGCCGGGACATTTTTCTACGGAAAAATGTACAAATTTATCTTGAAGGGAGGTCTAGTTTTGTTTTTTCCTTAAGCTAAATGGAGGTCTAGGGAGGAAACTAAGAAATAATAAAAAGATAAAACAATAAGCAAATACATACGATCATCTACCCTTAAGTGACAGCCAAAGAACGAGAGAGAGAGAGAGAGAGAGAGAGAGAGAGTGAGAGTGAGTAAAAGAGAGAGAGAGAGAGTGAGAGTGAGTAAAAGAGAGAGAGAGAGAGAGAGAGTGAGTAAAAGAGAGAGTGAGTAAAAGAGAGAATGAGTAAAAGAGAATGAGTAAAAGAGAATGAGTAAAAGAGAATGAGTAAAAGAGAATGAGTAAAAGAGAGAGAGAGAGAGAGAGAATACGGGGAAAGTTATACAGGAAAGGGTTTAATAATAAGGGTAAAGACAGATCACAGGCGGGAGGAAATGAAAGAGGAGAAGTGAAAATGAAGATGTTTGAGAGGTCTGAGGAAATAGCAGATTAGTGTGGTCATTGTTGTTGTGTGTGTGAGTGAGGAGGAGGCAGGTTGGTATAAGAAGTCATAATGAACTAAAAGGAAAGAATTTGGAGAACAGATTTGGAAATACAGTATGCAAGTAATACAGTGTGTGTGTGTGTGTGTGTGTGTGTGTGTGTGTGTGTGTGTGTGTGTGTGTGTGTGTGTGTGTGTGTGTGTGTGTGTGTGTGTGTGTGTGTGTGTGTGTGTGTGTGTGTGAGTATGTATGCACAGGTACATATGTAAATTTGAAGGTGTATATGTTTGTCAGTATATTGTTACGTATCTTGATCCTCAAGTGGTTAACTTGATGAATCTAGATAGCACAGAGATATATATTAAGGTATCGGTCCGCTGAAGGCAAAACAAAAGTAAAATCTAATAAAATTATTTCCTGTTGTTGCTTCCTTTCCTTTTGGATCTTAGGATTTGGTATCCTTTATGGACTGATACTCTTTAATTATGAAAAATACTGAAACTAATTAAAGTCATGTAGTATTTATAAAGAATTATTATTTAACCAAAACTTAGTAGGCTATGGTTATGAACCGAAGAAGTTATATCTAAAGAAGGACTATTAATTCTATAAAAAGTCTTGAAAGATAAATATTAAAGTAAGAATATTTCTGTCTCTTACCCTTTTTGAAATGAATAGCTAGTTTTCTTATATGTCCTTTTATTTATATTTAATGTAATTATTCTTGGTTCTTGTCTTACGTTAATAGTATTATATTATTATCATCAGGATTAATATCAAAGTCACATAAAAAGTTAGATATATATTTAATAATTAGTTAAATGTATTTCTTAACCACGTAACATTGAGGTTTGATTAAGAGTACATTAAGTTACAGGATCGCTTCATAGATTCGATTCAGGTCTCACTCAAATAGTATGAAAAGCAAATAATATTTTGAAGCTAAAAGAATTTTCTTCAGCTTAGGAAATCACTAGAAGTAATATTAACACAGCCATGTTAGTCTAAGGCGATATTACTAATACGAGACAATAGCATCACCGTACTAAGCACCGTTAAGCAATGTAAGCTTAATTAAAAGAAAATTAAAGAACTCGTAAGTATTAATATAAAACAATAGTATTACTTTCATCATAACCCAATTACTTAAAGAGTTGCTTTAGTCCACAAGTTAGTCAACTAAAATAGTTAAGTACATAATAATAGCGTTAACGTTAATTCCCAATCAAATAGTTAAGTACATAAATAGTAGCGTTAACGTTAATTCGCAATCAAATAGTTAAGCACATAATAGTAGCGTTAACGTTAATTCCCAATCAAATAGTTAAGTACAATAATAGCGTTAACGTCCCAATCACATATCTCACTAACCAACATAACGTAAGTGTTTACACGGAACACACTTAACACACACATATATAATCTGACTGACAGTCACAATCCCATTATAATACTTCACCCCGTCTTCCTCCAGCTGCAAGTTCACCTTCCCCAACTCCAAATGAGACTGATTTGAATGCCCACAACTCGGGTCTTATATACTAAACAATGATGGTGTAGGAACGAATCAGGAGGCGAGTGATGGTGCGCGCTCCTATCATAGCTCCTCGAGTTGCATAACAGGTGCCTGGTCCACTCACAGCTCCTGGCGTCGATCATACGTCATAGCGTCGGGTCATCGAAGTAGTTTGCAGGGTCCCATATGACGCACGCAGGTGTGAAGGCTTGTTTGCTGGTATGCGGGCGAGCTGGTTTCCCACTCGCTAGTTCGCTCCGCCGCTTGGGTAGTTTGAACCTCCTTCAACTCTAATTCTAACTCTTAAATTAACATACAGGGCTCCGTATGTCAGAATATATATATATATAAAGACAGTATATATGCATGTGTGTGTGAGCGAGAGGAGGAGGAGATGAAGGTGGTTTGACAGAACAGAAGACATTAAAACATAATAGGAAATACCCTTCAAAGGAAATAACCCAGAGAGGAAGGAGTGGTAGGTGAGGCATTAGACTGTATGTTAACAGGAAGGAGGCACAGATGACCACCGGAATTAATAGGATTCCTTAGATAGCCAGTCTTCCGGTGTTGCTCAGACATAATATGACCTCTGCTTGCTGTAAGTATTAATTAACTCTTTCAGTATGATGACGCCATTTTTATTATATATTCGATACCCTATGTGTCGTGTAGGAAAGACCAGTGAGTGAGCGTATAGTGAGGTTGAGTGGTGGCATGCTTACAGTGAGAGTGGGGGTTAGTTATGATGAAATATATTATACCCTACACCAGTATACTCGGAGTACAGCATAATGTATTGTAGCTAATGTGTGTGTGTGTGTGTGTGTGTGTGTGTGTGTGTGTGTGTGTGTGTGTGTGTGTGTGTGTGTGTGTGTCTGTGTGTGTGACAGAAGGCGAAATATGGAAAAGCTGGGCGTTCTATTGTTAAGGGTGGAAATACATGGATGAAGATACGCGAACACTTAATAATAGATAATGCTTATGCATAGATTTATAATTAGAAGTTGCGCTAGTGAGCAATATGTTCTCGCTCATATGTACGTATATTTACATACATATGTGCATATGACCATATAAATACACGTACAGTACATATATATATATATTATATACCTTATATTCTCAACCGGGCTCGAACCATTGACAGCACATACACACAGACATACATATACATATGTGTGTGTGTGTGTGTGTTACTCAGTTACTTGTTCGTCAAGGGGAATCCACGCAATGCGAGCTAAGCTCATTATTATCGCGCCTCCTTAACTGGGAATGTATTGCGTGAAATGCATGTTAAGTGTTTTATGTACTGTTGGAATGGCTGTGGATATGTGTGTAGTCTGTATTTAGCCAATTGGCGACATCGGAAACGAAGGCTTAGGGTGGATCTGTATGGTACCATTCTCACTATAGACGGTACCGTCTCGCCCGAAGGCTTAGGTAGCCATCAGCTTAGGTGAACCATATGATACCCATCTCGCCTTGTACCATTTTTGCCAACCCCAGATGGGACGTCACAACGTCGTCCACTTATTCGAGGTACCTATTTACAGCTAGGTGAACTGAGGCTAACACATGAAAGGAGACAAGCCCAATTTGTCTCCGCCCGGCCGGGGATTGAACCCCCGACCCCTCGTGTGTGAGACGAGAGCTCTACCTACTAGGCTACGGGCTGTGTGTGTGTGTGTGTGTGTGTGAGAGAGAGAGAGAACAAGTGAGTTTGAGTGGTTGCGTGCTTGCAGTGAGGGCGGGTGAGCAATGGTAAAATATAGTTATATATATATTGTATTTTAGTTATACCCCTCATATACCACCCCGCCAAGTATACCCTCTGCTAGTATAGTAGAGTATTGTGTAATGTATACTCTCAAGTCTTGGGGGAGGCACTCGTCACAGCCAGTTTTTTCTTTTGTCTCCCTCATCCACAAAAAAATAAAAACATAAAAAAACAATAATAATAATAATAAAATAATACAAAAGATATAATAAAAAATATAATAATGACATAAATATAAAAAAGGAAAATATATAGGCTTATACTATATATATATAAAATATTACTAAGATAAGTAAAATAAAATAGAATGAAACAAACCAAAGTATAGTGTATTGTAGTACAGTATATGGCACTCACACAGCACACACCACCCTACCAGCTGGTGTGCCACAAGGGAGGCTCACTTTACGTTGTGTGTTTATGTCCAGGTTTGTTTGTGTGACACGACTCTAGGAATGGTTGTGTACAGTTGGCAGATATATCAATACAAATAATATGTTTGTGTGATGTATTTGCTTATAATAATAATAATACTAGTATTAATTTAATATAATATTAATAATATAATAATACAAACATATATAATCTAATATAATCATTATTATTATAATATAATATAATAATAATAATAATAATAATGATATGTTTCCTAGGATGATTTTTGTTTTGTTTTAAGTAGGCCTATCCAGAATTACGATAGATTTTATGCTATATACTGTATTATTGTATAATTTTGTAATGGAGCAATGATAACTATATTGAAAATATAAAACTATGTCAGAAGAGAGAGTGAGTGGCAGGGTGTGTTTTTGTATGTGTGTGTGTGGGGGGGGGGGGGGGGGGGGGGATTCTCGTGCGCCTATGTGAGCGTGTGTTTTGTGTTCGTGTTAGTTTGTATGTGTGTTTGTTTGTGAGTTGTAATATTATGAATATTATTATGTATAATATTATTATGTATAATATTATTAGTAATAATAATTGTAATAATAAACGGTATATTTATAGAATATCAGCCCAATATACTAAATATACATATTTTATCGTCTAGTCTAGTGGATGCACATGAAAAGGGAATTATCAACATTAATAATATTATGAAAGAGGTTAGCTTACAATGTTTGAAATATAAACATAGCATATAATTTTATACATTCAAGATACTGAGTGCAGTTGTAACATGTGAATTTACTTTAAATTAATATGGATGCTAAGAGTGTGTGTGTGTGTGTGTATGTGTGTTTTATATTTGCTTGTGTAAAAAACAATATAAGAAACAGGTATAATAAGTAAATAACACAAGTTGACAGGTGTATAGTGCCACCATGACTGACTGACAGATAAGCATAATAATCATGTCCATTCCCGTTACACACGTTTTGCGATGCTAGCGCCACGGCATACGGGGTAGCCATATATGTTGTTACTTCATTTGGGGCACATTTAGTTACAGCCCGGGCCAAGGTAGCCCCGGTTAAAAAGGTAACTATCCCTAAAATGGAATTGACTGACATGCTGCTATTAGCACGTCTGGTGCAACATGTACGCGCAGCATACGAGAGCGAATTAAATATTGAAATCGTTCACGTATGGTGCGATAGTCAGGTCGCACTCAACTGGATACATAGCAAGAAGTCTCTGCCAGTTTATGTGCGGAATAGGGTAGATGAGATTAGAGCCCTTTTGCCAGACGTTGCTTATCATTATGTAAATTCAAAAGAAAACCCTAGTGATCTCATAACTAGGGGTATAACGGCTAGCCAGTTAATGCAGTCCGAATTGTGGTGGCATGGTCCAAAGTGGCTGCTCCATGAAAGTGAATGGACGATATGGCATGCTGTTGGTGAGGGACTTCTGCCACTGGAAACAGTGGCAGTTACAGCCCAACCAAATGAGCCACCGGGTCCAATCATAGAGTGGGCAAGATTCGGTGACTATAATAAACTAGTCAGAGTTGTAGCTTGGGTATTGCGATATGTATCCAATCTCAAGCTTAAAGTAACGGGCCAACTCTGCAACAGGGGTCACAACATTGATGCTCATGAATTTAAAGCAGCTGAAGTAACTTTGATCAAATGGGTTCAATTAGAATCCTTGAAAAGCTCGAATAAGACATTAATGCCTAATATAGTGCGTCAACTAAGGTTGCACCTAGACAATGGCCTCATCAGGTGTGAGGGTCGCCTGAAGTGGTCGGGTGTACCAGACAGCACAAACCGCCCTATACTTATGCCAACAAGACATCACGTTACTGATCTATTGATCATACGTGCACATAGGGAAGTAAAACACTACGGGGTATGTCATATTATATCAAATTTACGTCTCACATGGTGGATACCCATAGTTCGACAAGTAGCTCGACGCGTAGTAAGAAAGTGTGTAATATGCCAGAGACTAAAGGGTAAACCATATGCAACTGGACCACCTCCACCTCTACCTGAATGCCGTGTAAAGCACATAGAACCTTTCCAAGCGGTAGGATTAGATTACACAGGGGCATTGAAGACGAGGGAGCATGAGAAGGTTTATATATTATTGTTTACCTGTGCGACGTCTCGAGCGGTACACCTAGAACTATGTGATAATATGTCTAGCGAAGAATTTATTCTGGCGTTCAGACGGTTTTGTGCCCGTCGTTCATTCCCTCGACTCATTCTTAGCGACAATGCTCCCACTTATGTCCAAGCATCAAAATATCTAAAGGATATGAGTAGTGATCCTACTATCATCACTTTTTTAGGGGAGAAGAAGTGCGAATGGAGGTTCATTCCAGTTAAGGCACCTTGGTTTGGTGGCATGTGGGAACGGTGTGTCGGCATAGTAAAGTCGGGACTCAGAGCGGTTGTAGGACGTGCTCTATTAAAGAAGAGTGAGTTGACGACAGTCCTCACAGAGGTAGAGGCAGTCGTGAATGATCGCCCGCTTACATATGTGTACACCGACCTGCAAGAACCACTACCATTAACGCCAGCTCACTTGCTATATGGAAAACCATTGACTGGTTTCCATCTGATTTCCAATCCATAGTAGAGTTAGAGGATCCCTCGTTGTACTCTGAGGTAGCGGTGTCTAAGAGATACCAGTATATATCCAGGATAATCGAGGATTTTAGGAAACGGTGGATTAGTGAATATCTGCTAGCATTGAGGGAAAGGAGTGTTACTCCCTCTGGTAGACCAACGGCACCTACTGTTGGTGAAGTTTTAATTAAAGAAGATAGTCCTCGTTTATACTGGAAATTGGGCCGTGTGTTGGAGGTATACAAGGGGGCAGACTCTGTAGAGCGGATGGCGCTATTGAAGACAGCCACTGGAACTACTGTTCGTCCTATCGCACGTTTGTACGCTTTGGAGCTCGATTCCGCATTGCAATCTGATGCTCCACCTGTTATTGCTGGGTCCGAGGATTCTCAAAGGAACGACTCACCTCTTACTGATGGTGATCATTCTCGGACCGGGACGCGTCCCAGACGCGCTGCTGCTGGCGCCGTCGACTTGTGGCATCAGAAGATAGCCACTGGGCAACTTTAGGTTTAAGGTGGGGTTCAGGTCTTTTTTTGTGGGGGGAGTGTATCGTATAAATACGATAGAATATGACTCTTTTGTGATCTCGTATGTCTCTGTGACGTCACGATCGCTCCTACAGCACGACGTAGGACGAGTAGATCGTATATATGCTATTAAGCAATATTGCCATGGTCTTATGTAGTATATATGAATTTATCGTATATATTAATATAATTTATCGTATAGAGCAACCTAGATGCGGTACGATAATTTGGGCTCCTGGCGTTTTGCCAAGGCAGCAAGGTGTGCCTTCGACAAGTTCGAGGAACGGCAGAGCCTTCACGAACACCAACCAGTTAACATCTAATTTTCCGCCCTCAGTTGATCGTGCTTTTGTGCCTCTAATCACAATACACATACAGCAATACACATAGCTACACCATCACGACGCTCTTATCGACGCCATGACTGACTAACAGATAAGCATAATAATCATGTCCATTCCCATGTAATCATTTATTCTTCTTTAACTTGACTCGTGTCTCGGGACCGAAGTCTCGATCCCCATTGTCCACCACCATATTGGGTAAAACGTTCTCCCTTGCCTCATTGCCACGTGGAACTATTGGTGAGTTAATTCCTGGCTAATAATAACCCTTATAACCTTACCCTATATATAAATTTATAATGTGAGACCTTTGGATATAATTTAGCTTGTTTCAGATTGAATTCAATTTAGATATGGAGTAGTTTTCATTTAGATTTATTTATTTGATTCATTATAGCTTAGTAATATTTAACTTCCATTGATAGTTTACCACAATACGGAAGATTTCTAATATTTTGGATCATTTTTGTCATTCTACGCTGTACTCTCTCCAATGAATCTATGTCCATTCTGTAATAAGGACACCAAAATTGGACAGCATAATCCATATGGGGTCTCACTAATGACAAGTAAAGTTTTTAGATAACATCAGCAGTTCTGTTACTCACATTCCTAGAGATGAACCCGAGAATCCTGTTTGCCTTATTACGAACGCTTGTACACTGTTTTCTAGGCTTCAAATCATTGCTAACAAACACACCTAGATCTTTCTCGCAGTCTGAATTTTCTAATTCTAAATTAGCTAGTTTATATATATTTATACAGCTTAACTCTGGCTTATCCTGATTTAATTGTTTAACAATAGGGTCCACCCTGAATGCTCTTCTTATCCCACCATAATCGGCTTTTCTGAAATCTGGGATAAGTGACGGATTCTCTTTAGCATTTCCTGTCCATTGTTTATTAAAATAAATAGATTTGTGATCACTATTTCCTAGTTGGTCCCCTATCTCAACATTATTTATCATATGTTCATTATTACTGCGAACTAAATCAAGGATATTATTACCTCTAGTCGGCGAGTCAATGAATTGAAATAAAAAACTATCTTGTACCGCCACAATAAACTCCTCAGAATCTGAGTCGCCGATCTGATGCTGCCAACCTATCTTCGGAAAATTAAAATCCCCCATAATGCACACATTGCTAAACCTTGATGCTATTTTCACTTCCTGCCATAAAGATTTACCTTCATTTCTACTCATATTTGGTGGTCTATAAATTACTCCAATAACTATGGTCTCGCTACCTTCGCTAACCTCTACCCAAACACTTTCGTTATCATTATTTAGCCTAATACCTGATTTAGTACAGCATTTTAATGAACTCCTGACAAACACTGCTATACCGCCGCCCCTCCTACTTGTTCGGTCATATTTAAACAAACTATATCCTGGTATATCAAATTTTGCTAAAAAATTATTGGATTCTGTATTAATCCATGTTTCAGTAAGCGCTATTATGTCTATATTTTCATTGCTAACAAGTGCTCTAAGTTCGTCCATTTTATTACATAAACTCCTACAGTTTGTGTAATATAATCTCAATGTATTTCTTTTACTGGTGTCTGGTGGACCTTCTTTTCTCCTATTAGTATCTATTTGACTGTTGTTATTATGTTGTATTAAGGTAGATATTGTACCACTATTTATCTATCTTCTATCACTGCATTGTCACCTATTGTTTCACTGTTATTAATAACTTCTAGTTTCCTTTCCTGACTCTTTTTTTTATCACCTAATTTATTTTGATTTCTTTTGATGGGGCATTTCCAATTTAAAACCCCACCTCAACTGCTCTATCAACTAACTTTCCTAGCATCCCTATCCCTTTCCTACTTAAATGCACCCCGTCCCTTGCGTACAAGCTATCGTTACCGTAGTAGAGGCTCCAGTTGTCTATGAATGGTAATGACAACTCTTTGCACAGCTTTGCCAGCCAGCAATTAAAACCAATTGCTCTGGACAACCATTCACGTCTGACACCTCTTCTTGGCAAGATAGAGCAAGCAATGGGAATCCCACCCTTCATCCTAATTTTATCTAAGGCTACCCTATAGAACTTACGCAGTTCAACACTGGTAAGCTTTCCCACGTCATTGCTACCTGCACTAAGTACGACTATGGGTTTATCTCCAAAGTCGTCAATGACGTCCTCCAATCTCTCACAATCTCTACCTATACCTGCCCCGGGGAGACACTCCAGCTTCCTAACTTTGGTGGAGAGATTGTCACCTAAATACCTAACCATAGAGTCTTCAACAACATTGATAAGCTTACACTTACCTTTATTTGTAGTTTCCTTACCTCCCTTACTCGTGGTTTCCTCGCCCCTGGAAACACTCACAGCCTCGCTATCACTCCCAGCCTCGCTATCCTTCACTTGTTCTCCATCACACTCATCAGGTAAGGTGATGAACTTGTTGCTGGTCTTGAGTGGCTCCCTTTTCAGCTTGCAGGTAGTTGCACTTGTCGCAACCACTTTCCAGGGAGTTTCACGATTCCTAGGAAAACTAGCCTCACTCTTCTTCTCCACCATGGCTAGTTTCAAGGCCAAGTTTTCATCTTTTAGACATTGAATCTCCTGCTCCACATTGTCCAGCCTTTCCTGCAAAGCAAGACAAAGCTGGAGAACATGGGAGGAGGTAGCAATCTCATCAACACAAGCCATGTTTCACTAAAAAAAAAATCACTAGCACCACACTAAGGGGTAAACAGGTTCACTAGCGGTCACTGTGGACGTCCGCACTGGTCAGAGGTCAGTGGGCAACTGAATAAAATCGTCTAATAGTAGCTAGAGCATAATGAAAAGGACATCACTGATACTGGGATACTGGTTGTTATTATAATTTTAGTTTCCTCGCTAGACCTCCATCAAGCTTAAACAAAAACACCCCCTAGACCCCCCTTCAAGATAAATTTGTACATTATTCGGTAGAAAAATTTCCCGGCCGAAGGCCGGTTCCTCTTAAAAGTACAGGCTCGCTATCTCTCGCCAGGAAATGTTGTTATACCTAAATGACACGAACGGTCTTGAAATTGACAACGAAATGTGGCGAAAGGTGTTAAAATTGTCAAACTAATGAGCCGAATGTCTTAAAATCACAAAAGTAATGGGGCTAAACACTAGGGATAAAGTGGTCCTGAAAACCAGCCCATCTTAAGCTAACACAAACTGAACCGTCATTTTAGTAAGCCTCGAACTTGTGCACCAGAGGTAAAGCTATAGGTGCTGGAAGAGCTGTTGGTCTCTATTTTATGATGATTGATTCTCCAACATTGATAGGTCTGCACACACACACACACACACACACACACACACACACACACACACACACACACACACACACACACATATATATCTATCTACACAGGGATAATCTATGGCAGGACAGTATTGCGGAGATCTCTGCATGCAAGAGTGAATATTCTGTGAATATTCTTTTATTATTATTTATATTATTATGGTTGCATCCTGCTTTTACTGTGTGTGTGTGTGTGTGTGTAAGAAGGAGACAAAAGACAGGAGAGCTTGGTAATAGTCATAAGGTTATAACAAAATACCGGATTCATATTATATGCTTCTATGGCAACCCGACTGCTGCGGATATTATATGCTTCTATGGCAACCCGACTGCTGCGGATATTATATGCTTCTATGGCAACCCGACTGCTGCGAATATTTGTAAGCCAGACTAAATAGATACAATGTCTTATATATGTTGTTGTTTGGAGACAGACTAAATAGATACAATGTCTTATATATGTTGTTGGTTGGAGACAGACTAAATAGATACAATGTCGTATATATGTTGTTGCTTGGAGATAGACTAAATAGATACAATGTCTTATATATGTTGTTGCTTGGAGATAGACTAAATAGATACAATGTCTTATATATGTTGTTGCTTGGAGATAGACTAAATAGATACAACGTCGTATATAAGGTGTTGCTTGGAGATAGACTAAATAGATACAATGTCGTATATAAGGTGTTGTTTGGAGACTAAATAGATACAATGTCGTATATAAGGTGTTGTTTGGAGACTAAATAGATACAATATCGTATATAAGGTGTTGTTTGGAGACTAAATAGATACAATGTCGTATATAAGGTGTTGTTTGGAGACTAAATAGATACAACGTCGTATATAAGGTGTTGTTTGGAGACTAAATAGATACAATGTCGTATATAAGGTGTTGTTTGTAGACTAAATAGATACAATGTCGTATATAAGGTGTTGTTTGGAGACTAAATAGATACAATGTCGTAAATAAGGATGTCGCTAAGAGACAAACTAAATAGATAGAATGTCGTAAATAAGGATGTCGCTAGGAGACAAACTAAATAGATACAATGTCGTAAATAAGGATGTCGCTAAGAGACAAACTAAATAGATAGAATGTCGTAAATAAGGATGATACTCCAATATAATATTCTTGAAGAAATTAGTTGATCTACGCATATCAGTGTTACTCAGATTAATATTGGCTTGTGTTTGACGACTATAATGAGTTCAGGAATGCCCTCTTATTACAAGCGACTACTGTAAGCTATTATGTCTAACTTCCATTTGACTATGTAAGTTTATGTGTGACTTGATGATATGAGTATATGACTTAATTATATGAATATTTTATGACATCCTGGGTATCCTAATTCTTTGCTTAGTATATGAGTACCTACTTGCCTTAATTATATGACTAAATGTGTGACTTTATTTTATTTTGTATTCGTTTTAGGCAATAAACAAAGGAAGGCAAAACAAAGACTGCTATGTAACTCTTCTACCACTACGCCTGTGACTATACAGTATATAAGACTATTATTCTCTAACATTATGTTAAGGAATGTGTTAATTGTGGTAATGTGATCTATAGGCGGAAGAGAGTGTGTGTGTGTGTGTGTGTACAAAGGAGTGTGTATGTACTGTATGAGCGTGTATGTGTGTGTACTGTATGAGTGTGTGCATGTATGAGTGTTTGTGTGTGTGTGCGTATGTACTGTATGAGTGTGTACCAGGCTGTAGGCACACGTGTGTTTATAATATATGACCACGAGCCAGGTGAGCATTAGGCGTGTGGTCGTCAGGTATGTGTACAGGTGAGTTCAAAAGTCCGTTTTTTTGTTTTTTTTTTTCTATGTGATTGAGGGAGGCAAAAGGCATTACTGCCTATAGCGAGTGCCTCCCTCATAGTTGAAAGAGTGACAGGGCCAAAATCAAGGGACATTCGAGCCAAAATAATATTCTACATCTAAAACAGGGGAACAGGCGGCTTTTTAGGGCCTTTCTTAGCTGATGCTGAGAGGATTGGGGTTCTAGTCATGTGGTGATGGGTTGGTCTATCAGAGTGAGAGTTGAGCAATCTCTGCCATACCCATAGCTTAAGCTGACTTCCTTTTACTTATATATTTTCTAGATCTCAAGTGGTGGCGTCTCTTCCGTGGATTGACCTCCCTACTGCCAATCTAGAGGTTGACAGACTGGGAGCCAAAGCGTCACATTTTTCCTTTGTCCCTCAATTTTCCCTTAATAATTGTTGGGTGGGGCTGCGGTGCCCCGGGCGTTTCCGCACCCTCCTCGGCTCGACGCCTGGGAGAGGCTTCGGTCACCTGGGCATTCTTAGTGGTAAAGCAGGGAAGGATCTGTGGGAGCGCTCGGTTATGACCTTGGCCTTGCTCGGGACCTTGGGGCTGTTAGGTCAGACAGCCTGGGGAACAGCAACAACAACAAAAACAACAACTGGAAATTATCTCAAGGGTCGAAACGTGCATTTTGCCAACCATTAGAAGCGAAGGTAAAGCTCTCCAGTCGTCGTGGGTGTTTGACTAATAATCCAGACTATGAAGAAAATGTACAGTTGCCTCAGGATCACACCGGTACTCTTCTTTAAATAGTGTGAGAACTTTTGAAGGTGGAGGTGTACGAGGGAAGCTGGGGGATTGATGTGAGGTGCCCTTGTTGTACCTTATGTGCTGACAGTGAGAGAGAGAGAGTTACACAGAGTTACACAGATACTCAAACCATACAGACCTTGCTGTCCGTACTAGGTGGTCCGGCCTTAATACTACTAGACATGGACAGATTATAGTAGAAGAATTGGACAACAAGGTAGAAAGCTCTCTCCCCACCCTCCACTCCCTCCGGCTAAAAAGCCATACCAGAAAATAGAGGTCATATGGCTCTCACACAAGATCTACACTTGTTTTATAAGATTTTGCATTTCTATATTTGTTGCTCTCACACAAGATCTACACTTGTTTTATAAGGTTTTGCATTTCTGTATTTGTTGCTCTCACACAAGATCTACACTTGTTTTATAAGGTTTTGCATTTCTGTATTTGTTGCTCTCACACAAGATCTACACTTGTTTTATAAGGTTTTGCATTTCTGTATTTGTTGCTCTCACACAAGATCACACTTGTTTTATAAGGTTTGCATTTCTGTATTTGTTGCTCTCACACAAGATCTACACTTGTTTTATAAGGTTTTGCATTTCTGTATTTGTTGCTCTCACACAAGATCTACACTTGTGTTATAAGGTTTTGCATTTATTTATGTATATGTCGTTCATTAGTTAGTATTTCTTGTTTCTATAAAGCCTTTGTATTAAGCCCTTTTGTACCGGGGACGTCTATATAATTGTATTCTTGCTATATTTAGAAGATTGTGTGCAACTTAAGAAGGATCTGTGGTAGTAAAAAGGGTTAAGTGAGATAGTACGAAGCCTGTTATTTGCTGGAGGCCCTTTTTAAAGAGAATACAGTCGTCTAATAGTAGCCAGAATAACTTAACCCTTCCTGTACCGGTTACGTCTTTTTTATTTTATTCGAGCTACAGTTAGAGGATTTTGTGCAACTTAACCCTTAATTAGCGGCTCACCACATAAGTCGTATTTAATAAAGCTGGACTATGTGGCGGCGCTCGACATAGGTCGAGTGGCAATTTCAGCACGTAATGTTGCTGAGAGAGAGAGACAAGTGGTGGCAGGAGAGTAGCGAGCGTATGACTGCTCCAGACCACCGCGGCGAACATACTGACATGAATCCCAGCTCCCTCCTCCCTCTCTCACTCGCTATATAAGGAATTGTATCAGGAAAGTGGCTAATTACATGCTTTTTGCACTCGCGTTGCACGGTTATTGCAAGAAAACTAGCCATCATAAAAGGATCGTTATGGTGTTATTCGAAAGCTCTGTTTATGCCCTTTCAGGGATAGATACTTGTTTTACGTTCTGGGTCTTATTTAGGCATGAAAATGATCACGTAAACAGCCCTATTTTGGCTAAAAACACCCCGCTGGGCGGTACATATAAATAAACCGCATAGGCCGCTCTTAAGGTGTTAAGAAGGATCTGTTGTAGTAAAAAGGGTTAAGTGAGGTATTTCGAAGCCTGTTAACTGCTGGAGGCTCTCTTTGAACCTGAATATAATCATTTACTAGTAGCCAAAATATAATATAAAGGACATCGCCGGTACAGAAGGGGTAAAACGGACGGCATCGGTACTGAAAGGGTTAATGTACTTAGCATTCTCTTGTTTCCCGGTGTAGTGAGTCAATTAAGGGAGCCCACATCGCTTTTTTTTCTTTCTCTCTCTCTCTCTTTGGCTTGTATCCATTCGGTCCCATTCAGCCTACTGTTTTAAGACGTTTACCCCCATCCACGTGTCAATATTTTCCTGGCGAGCGGTAGCGAGCCAGCATATAATATATTTTTTGTTTTGACAGCAAGCTAAATTTGTACATTTTTCGATAGAAAAATGTCTCCGGCGAAGCCGGATTTCTCCATTCAATGCTGGCTCACTATCGCTCGCCAGGAAGATATCGACACCTGGATGGGAATACACGTCTTAAAGCAGTTGGAGAGAAAGATAAAAAAAAAACGGTGACAGGTAACAGGAGAACTTGACCCCTGGGAGATGTCTGACGAAGAGAAGTCGACATCCAAGGCAAATAGATTCGGCGAAGACGGCCACAGGGTTAGTTTAAGTTAAGGGGGAGGTAGTTGCTTTTGAAGGACCCCCTTCTCCCTCTTGCTTAGTCCCATTACTTTTGAGATGTTAAGACGTATGCTCCATTAGTTTGACGACTTTAATACCTTTTATGTCATTTAGATCATTATCGCAAGCCAGTGAGCAGTGGTTGGCTGATCTCTGTTAATATAAGGTCTCTACTGTACACCACCTGATGTTATGGTGGTACATGTGTGTACCAGAGCAGGCTAATTAACATATACAGTATATGCTACACTACTCTCTCTCTCTCTCTCTCGCTCGTTCTCTCTCTCTCTCTCTCTCTCTCTCTCTCTCTCTCTCTCTATCTCTATCTCTCTCTCTTGCTCGTTCTCTCTCTTTCTTTCTCTCTCTCTCTCTCAAAAAGAGAAAGCAAACTATTCGATGAATGGCACTCAGCTTAAGAATGTAAACAGAGAAACTGATCTCGCCTAGAGTTCTAAAGGAAGCTAAGAATGAGCTCTCCAAACCACTGACATTACTATTCAATGAATCCTTGCAGTCTGGAACTATGCCTGATCAGTGGAAGCTAGCCAACGTAACACCGATATTCAAAAAGGCAGCAAATCCCTACCCAGTAACTATCGTCCAATTAGCTTAACCTCAGTTGTATGTAAAATGCTAGAAACGGTCATACGAGACAGACTCGTAAATCACTTAGAGGAAAATAACATACTTAAAGATACTCAACACGGCTTTCGTAAAAAACGTTCCTGTTTAACAAACCTCTTAGACTTCTTCCACGATATCCTCAACCTCTACGATGAGAGTAAAGCTGTAGATATTATATACCTTGATTTTCAAAAGGCCTTTGACAAAGTTCCCCACAAACGTTTACTGCTAAAACTAAAAGCGCATGGAATACAAGACGGTGTGTTGAAATGGATAGAAAATTGGCTCAGCAACAGAAAGCAAAGGGTAGTCATAAACGGTAAGGCATCTAAATGGACCAATGTAAGTAGCGGGGTACCCCAGGGATCGGTACTAGGACCAATTATCTTTCTAATTTACATCAACGACATAGATGAGGGTCTCACCTGCACAATCTCAAAATTTGCTGACGATACAAAATTGCAAATAGCGTACTCTCAAAAGAACAAGTTGACGATATGCAACACAATCTAGATAAATTGTCATGTTGGGCCCAAATTTGGCAAATGAGTTTCAATGCGGATAAATGTAAAGTACTACATGTCGGATACCTAAATGAGAAAGCAAACTATTCGATGAATGGCACTCAGCTTAAGAATGTAAACAGAGAAACTGATCTGGGAGTAACAATATCGAGTAACCTAAAACCGAGTCAACAATGTTCAGAAGTTGTTAAGAAGGCAAACAAAATAATTGGCTTTATAGGCAGGGTCATTTGAGCATAAATCCAAAGAAGTTATCCTAACCCTTTACAATTCCTTAGTCCGCCCTCTTCTGGAATACTGCGTTCAATCCTGGTGCCCTTATTACCAAAAAGATATAAACAAGCTAGAACGAGTTCAACGTAGAGTTACCAAAATTATACCTAGCCTAAAGAACAAACCATACGAAGAGCGTCTTAGAGAATTAAATATATTTCCTTTAACCCAGCGCAGATTAAGAGGCGACTTAATTCAAGTGTTCAAAATCATCAAAGGCATCGACAATATGAACTGTAGTAAGTACTTTACTATCGACCAATCTAATTACACGCGGGGAAACGGTTGCAAAATTATTGGTAAATCTTTTAACTCGCACGAATCTAAGAATTTCTTCTTCAATCGAGTTGTCAACTTGTGGAATGGGCTTCCCCGAGACGTTATAGACTGCAGCACCGTTGATTCATTTAAATTCCGCCTAGACAAATATCTCGCATCAAACCCGCGACTGCCTGCGTTTGTAAATGAATAACTTTATCCTCCCCTCAGTTACTAACCCATATGTCCCCTACTAACTTCCTAGTCCTGCCACGTTAGTGGCAGGGCAGTAGTTCCCTTTCCAATGTTCCCTTACCCACTCTAAACCACTGTTTGGACACTTGATCCTCAGTGTTTTGGAGGACAAGCAGCCTAGAAGGGTCACTAGATCTGTTGTTGCTTGATTTCCTTTGTACTTTGTACTCCTTTGTACTCTCTCTCTCTCCCTTTAAAAAAAAAAAAAAAAAAAAAAAAAAATATCAAGTATCAATATTTTGTTTGTTTTCCAAATTCGATCTTTACTATAAACTTCATGGTATAATTGTTATCATTCTACTGGGGGTATTTTTCCCAGTTGTATTTCATGCCGACCCTTGGTCGGGGGGAGTGGTTGGTGGGGGAGAGCGTTCTACTTTGCTATCCTTACCTTCCATTTAGTAGCAAATTTCTTGGAATTAAGCCCGGACTTCCCATTAGGGGCCGCAAGGTCTGTTCAGTCTGTGCATCTATGTAACTATTTTCGCTCTTTCTTTCGTCCACATGTGTATATACATTAATGCGAGAAAAAGACATATTGTGCTGAAAATTACATAGTGTGCTGTAGGTAGCGCCAGCGAACTTGACAATATTCTTGACCCCTTAATATTTTAAACTAGAAACGAATGAAAACAATCGAGCTGACGTTTCTATCATTTGGGAAGAGTCCACTAGGAAATAGGTGTGGATATTTACAGCCAGTTTGCTCTAGGCCCTTTTGAGTTACAGGGAGGTCTGGGCTCAAGATTATTGTCAAGTTCGTTGGCACTACCTATAGTACGAGTATTTATGGATAACTGTTATTTTTCTAGTAATGAACTATTTTATATATTTATACTGCATATATATATATATATATATTCAATACTAGTAAATGTTATTCTCCTTCTCCCAGTTTAGCTTCAGTAACTAATCGTATATACCTCTTATGTTCCAGTGGTGAGTCATGTTCCCAGACACTATCCTGTCTACAGTTATAAGGTACAGTGAATCTGACTTAGGTTATATTCCATGATTGTTCGGGGGTAGAATCTGTGCTACGGTCCCCCCTATTAGTTATGCTGCTATGTTGTGATGGAAGTCTGTGCTACGGTCCCCCCTATTAGTTATGCTGCTATGTTGTGATGGAAGTCTGTGCTACGGTCCCCCCTATTAGTTATGCTGCTATGTTGTGATGGAAGTCTGTGCTACGTCCCCCCTATTAGTTTATGCTGCTATGTTGTGATGAAGACTGTGCTACGGTCCCCCCTATTAGTTATGCTGCTATGTTGTGATGGAAGTCTGTGCTACGGTCCCCCCTATTAGTTATGCTGCTATGTTGTGATGGAAGTCTGTGCTACGGTCCCCCCTATTAGTTATGCTGCTATGTTGTGATGGAAGTCTGTGCTACGGTCCCCCCTATTAGTTATGCTGCTATGTTGTGATGGAAGTCTGTGCTACGGTCCCCCCTATTAGTTATGCTGCTATGTTGTGATGGAAGTCTGTGCTACGGTCACCCCTATTAGTTATGCTGCTATGTTGTGATGGAAGTCTGTGTTACGGTCCCCCCTATTAGTTATCCTGCTATGTTGTGATGGAAGTCTGTGCTACGGTCCAACCCCCCTATTAGTTATGCTGCTATGTTGTGATGGAAGTTTTGCTCAGGGAAATATGTGGTTTTAGTTTGTCTAGCTATTCAAGTACATTATTTCGACTTAATTTTACTTTACTTAAAATATTATCTATACTTCCATATATCGGACGGACATCCGGTATCTGTGCTTAGTCGTCGTTTGTAAAGACAGAAAAAATCACTGTTTAAGGTTTTACATTATTTATCAACCTCGTTATTTAGGAGAATTCCTGTCTCCATTTAAGAGGGCCTATTATGTTCCTGATGGCCACCCCTTCAGTAATCATATCGTCTGGCAATAAATAGGTAGATAGATAGATAGATAAATAGATAGATATATGTTTTTTTATGTAACTGAAGAGCCCCTTTGCGTTAATTTAGATTCCCAAGCTATTTTTATTTCCTAATTACCTAATTAGCTTTACTATTATCAAATTTAACTTTTTTACTAAGATTTGCAAAAAATTATTTCTCAAATGTTCTTCACCTTCCTGTATTTTCCTATATGCCCCATTCTTCAGACGTAGCGTATATTTGATGCTATTATTCATCCATCTAGAGTCTCTATTTTTGGATCTGAAATGCTGTTTAGGGATATATTTACTTTGGACACACTAATGATCTAAAATTTAGCTAAACATAAGCAAATATCCTGGGCTGCCTCAGTTATGCCCAAGTCGTAACTTCGACTACCTGTTTATCCTAAGCCACCACTTAACCTTTCATTATCCAAGGATTCTACCTGCATGTCTCCGAGCACACCTGTCAGCTGTTCTCGTAATACATGAAGGTTGATTTGCCTAATATTAGGGACTGAAGTCAGCTTTAAAATTAATTCATTGTTCCATTCTAGAGCTAATGTAGCTTCATCATAGTCACTTTGACCTAAGCTCCATCCGATAACTACACTGCTTGGCAGATTGCGAGCGTCACATATTTCCTTTGCCCCTCAACTCTCCCTTCATAATTGCTGAGGGGCACAGGGCAATGGGTGAGGCTTTGGTGTCCCGGGCGTTTCCGTACCCTCCTCAGCTCCTCGCCTGGGAGTAGCTTCGGTCACCTGGGCTTTCTTTGTGGTAAAGCAGGAAGGGTTCTGTGGGGGCGCTCGGTTATGGCATTGGCCTTGCTCTAGACCTTGAGGCTGTTCGGTCAGACAGCCTGGGGAACAACAACAACAACAACTACTACACTAGCAATAAGATTTTCTTAGTTACTGAGCACTAAATAGAGTATATTTTTATCTGGTTGGTTCACTTACATGTTGAGTTAACAAACAGCCCTGCACTAAAACTAATAACTAATTTTATTCCAAATTTCCAATGATTTCCCGATTTATTGTTTAATTTAAATGTCATATAATATAAACTTTACTTTACTACTAAGCTCTGGTAGTTTCATCCCAGAGTATTTTATCATCTATTATATTTAAATTTGGCGGTCTGTATTATACAGTATATGATAGTTCGTCAATCATTTAAAGTGAATTTATTTAGAGAACGTTTCCTTTTCCCTGATGTGTGTGTGTGTGTGTGTGTGTGTGTGTGTGTGTGTCTGTCTGTCTGTCTGTCTGTCTGTCGGTCGGTCGGTCGGTCGGTCGGTCGGTCGGTCGGTCGTCACGCCTCACTTTCCCCCGGTATGACCAATCTGTTTAGGGCCTTAGGCCAATGGTTTAGGTACACACTTATTTGTGTACAAAAATCAAAATATAGAAGGTCCCACCCCTTTCCCATTCTTAAGTAAGCCATTTTAGGTTTACAGAAGAGTGACCATTACTTGCATTACTGCATGTCCACAAACATTTCAGTAATGTAAGCATTTAAGTACACACACACACACACACACTCACTCCTCTCCCTCACTCACTCTTTCTCTCTCTCGCTCTCTCATATATTGTGACATCTTCGTCAAATAAACGTGACTCTCTAATTTCCTCATTACCTTACATCCTCTTTAGCTCCTTAATTGCATTACACACTATTTATTTCTTGATTGTATAACTTTCTTCCTACTTTATTGATCCATTGTCTTGCCTATTTTCTTAATTGTAAATACCCTTCCCCATTTCCTTGATTGCATAACTTTCTCTTACAACTTCCCTGATCGCGTGACTTTCTTTCCTATTACAGTCATGCTTGATTGTCCTTCTCTACTTCCTGTAGTTTACACACACACACACACACACACACATATATATATATATATATATATATATAT
Source organism: Paralithodes platypus (assembly GCA_032716605.1). NCBI lineage: Eukaryota > Metazoa > Arthropoda > Malacostraca > Decapoda > Lithodidae > Paralithodes > Paralithodes platypus. The sequence continues at coordinate 57,971,645 of CM064503.1, read as the reverse complement.
ATATATATATATATATATATATATATTAAGAAAGAGGAAGGGAAAACACAAATTTGATAAAAAGAAAGTCAATGTGCCTAATTATACCCCCCCCCCCCGTGCTTGCTTCCTTAACTATAATTATGTTCTACTCTACTTAACTAGTGGGGCTAAACATGAGGGAGAAGGAGGTCCAGAAAAAACAACTATACCTACCCCTTTAACTGTTTGTTCCACTGTACTCTAGTTGGTTGCAGGACTCTCTCTATCCCTACATGTACCAATTATCTTCGTCCCTACAACCCTTTTCCCTCCATTCAACCCCTTGTGATATACCCCTCCTGCCCTAGGGTTGAGAGAGGTATCATGTCTCCTATACTTGTACGCATTGACATGTATTGCCGTTTTTTTCTTTGTCGTTTGTTATTTGATGAAGAGTCACAAATACCACTTTTCGTATTTGTTATTATTATTTAGTAATATATAATATATACTGTATATATATATACATATATACAGTATATACAGTATATATTATAAATATTATTATTATAATTACACCCCCCTCCAAAAAAAAAAAATAAGAAAAGTGGGGATTGGGTCTGAGTATATAGAATAGAATAGAATAGAACAATTACTATTATTTGTATTTATTATTATTATTATATTTTTTTTGTTTTTGTTTTTTTGTTTTGATTTTTTTTTGGGGGGGGGGGGGAATGGGCAATAGGCCCGTGAGGTCTTGTTCCAGTCTAGGGAGTGAGACATGCGAAGCACCCATTCACGGCTCGAACCCAACTCCATCTCTGAAGCTGCTTCGCCTCTGCGCATCACAGTCTCACTCCCCAGGCTCGGACCCTCACTCTCAGAACACCACCTATTGAGCAATTAACTCACTAGGCATTGCCCCTCTGTAGCATATTTTGAATATGGGAATCTTCATACAGTGCTATTTAATCAGGGAACAATGAGGGTATGATTAGTGTGGTAATGCACTGAAACTAGGTACAGCACAAATTCCATCCCAATAATATCTTCCCATTGACATATTGGGATTCGAACCCGTGTCCATTGGATTACCAGTCCAGTGGCAAGACCACTCTCCTACACCTCCCCTAATGTGCTTTATTATACTGTATATGGCAAGCGAAGTAAATACCATATTCCTGTAAGCGATAACAGATTGGCTAGAATTACGGAATGAATTAGTAAAACGTACTTCCCCTGACGCAGATTATCCAGTCAATCTAAGCATATGAAAGGACGAGTTATTGCTTGTCAATATTTCGAGCTAATTATCACAGTACTCTCCTGATTACAAAGCTCTTGTTTTACCAACCCAACTACCTTGATTGCATGCCTTGCTTTTTGATTGCGTGAGTTGCTTTCCTCTGTACTCTGCTGATTGTACGAGTCTTCATTACCTCCCTCCCTACTCCCTCTCTTCCCACTCCCTCCCTCCCTTCATATTAGCTCCCTCCTCACTCGCTCACTCCTTCCCTCCTTCCCTCCTTATATACTTCATTCACTCCCTCCCTCCCCATTCCTTCCTTCCTACACACCCACTCCTTACCCCCTCCTTCCTTCCCTAAACTCAATCCCTCTTTCCTTGTCAATTCCCTCCCTCCATACTACCTTCTTCCCTACTCACTCACTCCCTCTCTTCCACCCTACTCCCTCCTCTCACTCACTCCCTTAATGCTACCTCCCTCTCTTCTCACTCACTCCCTATTCCTTCCTTCCATCCCTGCTCATGCAATCCCTCTCTTCTTCCCTACTCCCTCCTCTCACGCACTCCCTTCATAATATCTCCCTCCCTACTCTCTCTCTTTCTCCCTACTCACTCCCTCCCTCCCTACTCCCTCCTTTAATATTCTTTAGTTCCATACTCACTCCCTTCCTTCCTCCTTACTTACCTTCCTTACTCCCTCCCTTCCTTTCTTTCCCTACTCTCTGCCTCCCTCCCTCCATACTCACCTTCCTTACTCTCCCCCCCCTCCATGCTCCCTCCCTCCTTAATCCCTCCCTCTTACCTACTTCCATCCATCCCTCTTTCTCTCCTTACTCCCTACTCCTTCCCTTCCCTCCCTCTCCCCCTCCTTACTCCCTCCCACCTTCCTCTCTTCCCTCCCTCATCCAATTCAAGTGTTCAAAATAATCAAAGGCATCGACAATATTAACTGTAGTAAGTACTTCACTATCGACCAATCTAATTACACGCTAGGAAACTGTTGCATAATTATTGGTAAATCTTTTAACTCACACGAATCTAAGAATTTCTTCTTCAATCGAGTTGTCAACTAGTGGAATGGGCTTCCCCGAGACGTTATAGACTGCAGCACTGTTGATTCTTTTTAACTTCGCATAGACAAATATTTTGCATCAAACCCGCGACTGACTGCGTTTGTAAATGAATAACTTTATTTTATTCCCCCCTCAAATTCATCAAGGATTATTGCGTATAAATATTACTAAGACGTTACTCTCTTTTTCCCAGATATACGAAAGATCACTTGTAACTGTGTTATGTTACTAACCCATCTGTCCCGTGCTAACTTCCTAATCCTGCCACGGACAATAGTTCCAGGGCAGTAGTTCCCTTTCCAATGTTCCCTTACCCACTCTAAACCACTGTTTGGACACTTGACCCTCAGTGTTTTGGAGGACAAGCAGCCTAGAGGGGTCACTAGACCTGATATTGCTTGATATCCTTTGCACTCCTTTGTACTCCCTCCCTCACCCCCCCACTCCTTTGATTGCATGACCTCCTATGTTTGTCTTTGGAAGGTTTATGCCCCCCCCCCCCTCCTCCCTCAAGATCTTTCCTCAAATTGTTTTCCTCCACCCTCGTATTTTTTTCTTTTCTATTTTTTTTCTTCATTATGCTGTATTGTATTTTTATTCCATTTTGTATTTTTGTTTGTTTTATTATACTTTTTAAACTGCATTATTATGTATCTGACCATTTGCTTGTTTACTCATAATATTCTAGTATTGTACATATCATCATTATCATTATCATTATCATCATCATCATCATTATTATTATTATTATTATTATCATTATCATCATCATCATCATCATCATCATCACTATTATTATTTATTATTATTATAATTACTGTATATGTTTTTATATTGTTTACGTAGACCACCCCTTTCATCCTTATAAGAGTGTACTCGATTTCTGTTTTGTATCTCCCCATTTTCTCTTCTTTTTTTTCCCTGTTATTTGGGGTAACTGTGACATATGGGATAGTTATGGGGGGGAAATAAGTCGGTACGAGAGAGAGAGAGAGAGAGAGAGAGAGAGGAGAGAGAGAAGAGAGAGAGAAGAGAGAGAGAGAGAAGAGAGAGAGAGAGAGAGAGAGAGAGAGAGAGAGAGAGAGAGAGAGAGAGAGAGAGAGAGAGAGGCGAGAAGAAAGAGAGTGAGAGTGTGAGAGAGAGAGAGAGAGAGAGAGAGAGAGAGAGAGAGAGAGAGAGAGAGAGAGAGAGAGAGAGAGAGAGAGAGAGAGGTGGAAAGGGAGGGGATGTACAATTAAATGTAGAAAATTATATAAATATTGTTAGAATCGTTAGGGTCGTTGATCTGATCACACTTCTTCCTCATGTTTAACTCCACTAGTTTCCAGAGTTAAAGACGTTCGGCACATTACTTTGGCGATTTTGAGACCTTTCGCCCTATTTTCTTGTCAATAGTAAGACCTTTCGTGCAATTTAGGTGTAGATTATTTTCCTGGCGAGCGATTGCGAGCCTGTATTATACTAGTAACCAGCCTTCGGCCGGAAAATTTTTCTATCGAAAAATGTACAAATATATCTTGGTGGGTTTTTTTTCAAGCTTGATGGAGGCCTAGGAAAGAAACTAAGAAAATTATAAAAAGAAAAAGAAAGACGCAAATAAATACGCCCATCCCCTTTTAATTCCCGGGCAGTATCAACCGTATACGCCCAAATCAAGACGGGACTACCAATAATTAACCCAGCATTAATTCTAGGGCGCTAGCAACTCTTAATGACCCCCTAATTAACACGAGTATGAGGAGAGTTATCATGACTTATATTAACATTTTAGTACATGTGTGTGTGTGTGTGTGTGTGTGTGTGTGTGTAATTAATTTACGATCTTGAGGATCCTTGAGGATGATCTCTCGCCAGCATCAACCTCCTGGAATTGAGCTTAGAGCTCGTATTGTCCGATCATCGGGTAAGGCTGAGACCTTTTCACACACCCGGGCAGCGCGTTCACAACTCCTCGAATTACGTCCGGTACTGTACCTATTTACAGGTAGGTGAACTGAGGCTACTACGTGAAAGGAGACAAGCCCAAATTGTACCCACCCGGCCGAGGATTCGAACCCCAGACCTCTCGATTGTGAGTCTACCGTGTGTGTGTGTGTGTGTGATTCAGTTTATGAAGGCGAATCATTGAGAACCGAAATGGTATGAAATGTCTCTTGTTTACCCTTTAGCTTTCACAGGTCCTTCCTAAGTTGACTAAAATCGTCTAATGATAGCCATAATTAAAGGAAGGCACGTCTTGCATAATTAATAGAGTTACGGTTGTGTATCTTCCTGCTTATTTTGGTTTTAATATTTGTATTAGTTTTATTAGTTTCCTCCCTAGACCTCCATCAAGCTTTAAAAAACACCCCCTTCAAGTTAAGTTTGTATATTGTTTGATAGCAAAATGTCCCGCCCCGAGGCCGGTTATTAGTACAAAGAAGTAATACAAAGGAAATCAAGCAACAATAGGTCCAGCGACCCCTCAAGGCTGCTTGCCTTCCAAAACACTGATGGTCAAGTGTACAAACAGTAGTTTAGAGTGGGTAAGGGAAAAATGGAAAGGGACGACTGCCCTGGGACAAATGTCCGTGGCAGGCCAGGAAAAACATCGTGCGAAAGGTCTTAATATTGACAAAGAAATGAGTTGAAAGGTCAAACTAATGGGCCGAACGTATTTCAGTCTTAAAACTAATTGGGCTAAACATGAGGGAGAAAGGAGGAAGGAGAGGGGGGACACTGCTTCACTAACTTTGAAGACCGCTCTCATATTCAACATTATTCCACATAAACTTTAGCGCTGGCCCTAACTTTGGTGGTTTGGACTTTCTGTGTAAACCAACCAGGAGTTAAAGTCCAGTGGTGATATTATTTTAACCCTTTTCATGCGATGATGCTGTTTCTTTTGAGTTTATTCTGGCGGACATAATTATATAGAAATAGTAATTTTTTAGGAAGCTTGTTAGATATATTTTTACGTATACATTTAGCAAATCCTCATTGTTTATTTCTTCATTCATTAAAGGATAAACATCGTCCTTCCTTCAGGATAGGGTAGGAATAGCACCATATATCTCTGTTTACCCTATGTGTGATGAAAGACTTACAAAGAGAATATATGAGTCTGAAACAAGGGGAAATAAATTGAGAGGAAGACCTCGGAGGATATGGAGAGATGGTCTAAATAAAGTGTTGGAAGATAGAGAGATGACTGAAGAACAGGCAAGAGAAGTGGTGATGAATAGGAATGAATGGAGAATGCTTATGAATAGATGAGTAATAACGCGGTCGTAGTGAGTGGGGGGTTGGGCGCCTGTTGGGCTACATAATAGTCCGTCAGGCGCCTGGCCCGGTGAACCGGTGTATACTGTATATGAAGGGCCATGCCTGGAAGTATGTGGGCGGGCATTGTGGTGTACTTCAGCTGTGTGTCTGCCTGCTGTGACCAGAACCTTTCCGGGAGATCTGGGACCTGGGAGTATTTTGCTGGAGACCCCTCTAGGTCCTTGGTCTCTGGGTCTTCTCGTGGTCGACCTAGATGTGTGTGAATTTTTTATTTTTATTTGATTTAGTTGTTTATGTTCGGGCTGTCTCGAGTCGGCCACCCCCAGCTATGGGGTATGGGGCTGTATATATACATACATACAGTTTTTCATTGTACTTAACCTATTCCCACGGCCACATGATTTAATTCTTCTTTGGAAGTATATCTTGCAATATTGCCCCTTTAAGTATACTAATAGAGCACTTTCATTTAGTTCTTGCTATGATTAAAAAAATATAATTTTAATTTAGGAAAGCATTTTGGGAATCGGAGGATAATTTGAGATAGTTATTACCCTTTCTATTCCTAAAGGTCCTTCCAAGGCTGAGGAAAAGCGTGTTTTGTTTCCAAACATTGATAATGATAATAAAAAAAGCGTAATTATTTTACTGGAAGAGTTAACCCTTTCAGTACCGGTGCCGTCTTTTTACCTTTCTTCTGGCTACTGACGCTTTTATTCAGTTTAATAAGGGCCTTCCAGTAATTATTAGGTTTTAAACTATCTCACTTAACTTTTTATACCAGCACAATTCCTTCTTAAACTGCACAAAATCGGCTAAATGCAGTTATAATATAACTACGTCGCCAGTACAGAAGGGGTTATGATTACACTCAGCCACTATCTCTCTTTACACTCCTAATGCAGTTATAATATAACTACGTCGCCAGTACAGAAGGGGTTATGATTACACTCAGCTACTATCTCTCTTTACACTCCTAATGCAGTTATAATATAACTACGTCGCCAGTACAGAAGGGGTTATGATTACACTCAGCTACTATCTCTCTTTACACTCCTAATGCAGTTATAATATAACTACGTCGCCAGTACAGAAGGGGTTATGATTACACCCAGCCACTATCTCTGTTTACACTCCTAATGCAGTTATAATATAACTACGTCGCCAGTACAGAAGGGGTTATGATTACACTCAGCTACTATCTCTCTTTACACTCCTAATGCACTTATAATATAACTACGTCGCCAGTACAGAAGGGGTTATGATTACACTCAGCCACTATCTCTGTTTACACTCCTAATGCAGTTATAATATAACTACGTCGCCAGTACAGAAGGGGTTATGATTACACTCAGCTACTATCTCTCTTTACACTCCTAATGCAGTTATAATATAACTACGTCGCCAGTACAGAAGGGGTTATGATTACACTCAGCCACTATCTCTCTTTACACTCCTAATTGCCGACTGACTCGCGAGTTTCGTTCTATACGGAAGTTGGAGCTGTAGACATCGATAGTTAACAGAATTACCGAGTAAAATACGGTCGTAGTACATTTATATATACATACAACCAAATTCAACATACCATTTACCATCAGAAACCAACATTATTATTGAATTTCTGTTTAAACTCGATGTTCACGGCTCCAACTTCCTTATTAGTGGAGCAGATAACTGCAAATTTCAGGAGAATCGTTCAAATGGTGATGCAAGCATGACATTTGGTACATGTACCCTTCAAGGTCCATTCTTCTCAGAAATACCGCTGGCCACGCGAAAATCCAAGATGGCGGTCATTTTTCAAGATGGCTGCCGTGCCTGACCATATATTGCTTAATTTTGTTTTAATTATTACCTGGTGAACATTTTAAGAGAAAACTGTTTCTTGCTAACCAGATTAATGAGAAGCACTGTTTTAATCATTGTCATAGTCTATAATTGGAATTTTAGAATGGCATCCAAGATGGCGTCCATTAATTTCATATGTTCATATCTAAGCAACTACTGAACATAATTATATACATGATTTTTGGTGTGCACATACATTCTTTGGGTCAGATAATCCAATGGAGCCATTTTCACATTTGTTAGTAAGGACTGAGGCAGTGATGAGATCTTGCAAATATAATAGAGTGATGTCAACACACAACCAGGGCACACTGGTAACATCGCTGCTGTGCAACTCAGCATGGGGTTCAGTGTCAGCTTATTTTACTGTACTATACTATAAATTGTAGTGTAGTTTAATTTAGTGTCCCAAATGCTTTCTAACAGCCCCATATCAATTAGCTACTAGACAGTAGTTGGTAGTTAGTAGATAAAGTTAGATAGCCGCACCTGAATTGACAGGGTGTGCCAGCGCGGGAGAGCCGAGCCAAGGGTAAGGGGGCTATACATGACTTGCTCATGTACTTACCTGGATGGTGTACAGATCACACGGGACTTAACTCCTTCAGACATATTATGTTCCAATAAGTCCGAGGAGGCGGGAGCCCCGGGATCATTGCCACTGCCCCGCACTACACTCACAACAACACTGCGGCCGTTAGAATTATTGGAGGTGGATGAGGTTGCCACCAACGGTTTTATCGTAAGGTAACTTATCGGACTTACTGAGCTCCATATGACGCTTGTGCGTCATATAACTTATTATAGAGGCATGGAGATAAGTCCATATGACGCGATCGCGTCATATGAGTTTTTGGTTCACTAGTCCATATGACGCGATCGCGTCATATATGTCTGGGGAGTTAAATGGCACTGGATGAATGATCGGGCTAGGTGTAGGTCACCCGAACCTAGTTGTATCTCATAAAGTAATGTGCTTGTAATTTCGTTAAGGTGGTAAAAGGATAAACCCTCGGCCCTAATCAGAAAGCAAAATGGTAGATTCAAATTTTTTTGTGAGAAAGTGGCACCTGCATCTGATCTCAGGCAGGTAATGACCATGAACCTTAACAAGAGGCTACAAGAGTGTGCAGAGGCACTTAACGATGGCAAGCTTCTTGCTAAATTGAGTGGTGGAGATGCTATTGTACAGGAGCTAAAGTACCACAGAGTGTGTCTCAGTGCCCTCTACAACAGGGAAAGGTCCCACCTGAGAAACCTTGAGAAAAGCTCAAGTGCCACTGATCTGGAGCCTGATGTTTATCCATTAATTTTATCAGAGCTGGTGACATACATTGTTGAAAGCAACCTATGCTCAGAAGAGCCAGTCACATTTCGCCTGGCAGATATATGCCACCTTTACCAACAGCGTCTGGCACAACTTGGTGTGGATTTACCACGTGTAAATTCCACCAGACTGAAGGATAAACTTCTGGAAGAAATTCCAGAACTTGAAGCTCATAGAAGTGGAAGAGATGTACTTCTTGCATTTCAGAAAGATGTGGGCAAAGCAATTACCCAAATTTCTGATTTTTCAGATGCACTCATCACTGCTAAAGCAGCAAAGATTCTAAGAAAATGCATGCTTGAACATCAATCAAAATTTGATGGCACATTTCCAGCTGGTTGTGTGCAAAATGCCATACCTCCCCTTCTGCTTCAGTTTGTGGGGATGGTTGAACATGGAGCTGACATCAAGTCTCAACTGAGATTTGGAGTTTCAAAGTCTGATCAGGCCATTGCCCAATTGATGCAGTTTAACTGCTACTCCCGATACAAAGAGGGAGCTGCTACACATAGGCACTCAAAAGACAGAGAAACACCATTCCCAGTCTACATGGGACTCTCAGTCTATGCCAAAACCCGGAAAAGAAACCTGGTCGAAATGCTGCATGAGCATGGCCTCAGCATCTCATATGACAGGGTGTTGGAGGTCTGAGCTGAATTAGGAGATGCCACAGTCAACAAGCATGTCGAGGAGGGTGTGGTCTGTCCACCAGTACTGCGTAAAGAGTTGTTCACCACTGCCGTGATGGACAACATCGACCACAACCCTTCCGCAACAACTGCCACAACCTCCTTCCATGGGACTAGCATTTCTGTATTTCAACATCCCACCAAGGTAAATGGTGGCCAGGAGCGTAAAAAACTCAGGCTTGGACCTGAGAAAGTCAAGGCCGTTCCAGAACTTCCTGACACATTCACAAACATTACTCCTGCATCCTTCAAAGCAAAGAACCCCCTGCCACCAAAACTTCCACTGCCAAAGCCAGCCACAGATGTCTTCGGCCCACAACTGGCCATGGAGTACCAGTGGCTAGAGAAAGTAACTACCGTGATGTCAACACAATGGGTTTAAGGAAATTTCACTATGGCAAAGGTGCGTAAACACGGAAAATCACGGAAAAGTTACCTCACGAAAACAAGCAATATCTCAGTAACTACTGGGCCTATGGAGCTGAATTTTTTTACGAGACAAAAGCTGAAAGTGACCTCTCTCACGTGGCTTATGACTCATTTCTCTATCTTTATTCTTTGATTAGCTATTAAGCCATAAACACTACCGAAAATCGCCAAAATAATCCGGCCTCCTCGGGTTAATGGCGGCCATCTTGGACGCTATCTTAGTTAAAGTCTAATATGCAACTGCTTTGGACAAAATTAGCTTCACTTACCACGTTAGAGCCAAACAAAAATGGATTGGAGAGTATTCATGTCTTTTTTTCTTTCAATTAACTGACCCATAACAGTAGGGCTCAGTGAGATGTGTCGGCCATCTTGAAAAATGGTCGCCATATTGAATTTTTGCGTGGCCAGCGGTATGTGCTTTGAAAGTGAGCTTTGAAGAATACCTGTACCAAATTTCATGCTTGCATCACCATTTGAACGATTGTTTCACTTATCTGCTTCACTATATAGCCTGAAACTCGCAAGTGGTCAATTCCGACGACTAATTTTTACTGTATTTGAATTATCTTGATTTTATTCTGATTATCATGGGTAGGCCAACTTATATTAATTCATAAAGTCAAAATCAGCGATTTTTCTATCCATCAAAATCGCGCATAATTTCTATAATTCTAAAATTAAAATGATTGTTTACGGCTCCATATCACTGCTTCTGTATCGGCGACGTCTTTTCCATTTCATTTTAGGAATATTTAGAAGATTTAGTGCAGTTTTAGAAACATGTGTGGTAGTCAAAAGGATTAAGTGAGATAGTTCGAAGCTTGTAAACTGCTGAATATAATCGCCCAATATTAACCAGACTAAATTTAAAAAGTCATCACCGGTGCAGAAGGGGTTTAATCCCGAAACTCGCAAGTGGTCAATTTTCGCTGTAAATGGGGCTGATAAATAAAGTCGGCTCTATATGTCAAGACGGTTATCGGGTTGAAGTATTATCGATGGTGGGCGTATCATCCAGTAATTTATATCGGGCGTTAAGTGATTGTGGCCTGATTGTTGGTAAAACGATCTTCTCCTTTTTCCGCTCTTTATCTCTCTCTCTGGCTCTCGCTCTCTCTCTCGCTCTCTCTCTCTCTCTCTTTCTCTCTCTCTCTCTCTCTCTCTCTCTCTCTCTTTCTCTTTCTCTCTCTCTCTCGCTCTCGCTCTCGCTCTCTCTTTCTCTCTCGCTCTTGCGCTCTCTCTCGATAGTAATTACATTGATACATTTTAGCAGAGACTGGACGATCATGTGATGGAGATTGGATTAATGTGAATGAATCAGTAGGTATGTAAGTGTAAATTCCCTTTCAGACTATTTCATTTCTATACTCTATAAAAACTTTCCTTGTGGGCATTTCCTGACCCATAAGGTTACACTTCATCCTATTTTCCGGTACGGCATTTTAGACGGAGGGAGCGGAGGGTGGGGAGAGAGCTTTTTACTTTGCTGTCCTATTCTTCTACTATATATTTTCCCTGTCTAATAGTATTATGGCCGGACCACCTAGTAGGGACCGCAAAGTCTGTGTGGTCTGAGTACCTGTGTAACTCTGTGTAACTCTCTCGTGCTCGGCTGTTCATTGCTTGAACTGGATACAATTTCATTAAGGGAGGCCACCTCGCTGTTTTCTCTTTCTCTCCTTCTCTCTTTGGCTTGTATCAATTCGGCCCCATTCAGCCTACTGTTTTAAGACGTTTACCCCCATCCAGGTGTCAATATTTTCCTGGCGAGAGGTAGCGAGCCAACATATATATATTTTTGTTTTGACAGCAAGCTAAATTTGTAAATTTTTCGATAGAAAAATTTCTCCGGCGAAGCCGGATATCTCCACACAATGCTGGCTCGCTATCGCTCGCCAGGAAGAAATCGACACCTGGATGGGGATAAACGTCTTGAAACAGTTGGTTGAATGGGGCCGAATGGATACAAGCCAGGTAAAGAGAGAAAAGGAGAGAACTAAAACAAAAACAAACGGTGACCCCCCTTAAATCTCCATCCATTGGTATAATAATGAATTAGATTAATTTAACTATCCCATACCAATGTATTAATGTTCGCTGTCGTCACTGCAAAATATATCATTGCTATAGTCTATTTGCTGTAAGTAGGCGAACAATTATCATCTCTATCCACTGTAACTCAAAATATATCATTGCTATAGTCTATTTGCTGTAAGTAGGCGAACAATTATCATCTCTATCCACTGTAACTCAAAATATATCATTGCTATAGTCTATTTGCTGTAAGTAGGCGAACAATTATCATCTCTATCCACTGTAACTCAAATATATCATTGCTATAGTCTATTTGCTGTAAGTAGGCGAACAATTATCATCTCTATCCACTGTAACTCAAAATATATCATTGATATAGTCTATTTGCTGTAAGTAGGCGAACAATTATCATCTCTATCCACTGTAACTCAAAATGGGCTAGAGAAAATTGGCTTTAGATTTCCACATCTATTCCTTAACTGACTTCCCAAATGGTAGAAACATTAGCTCTATTACTCTAGTCCTTTTTAAGTTACAGAGGTTAGAGGCTACGATTTCTGCCCAACCTAGAATGAACGGACTATAGTTTAATTAATTTCATAGGGTTTGTGGTTGTTCATAGGGTAATTGAAGCAAAATTGACCTGTTTCAGTGTTAGAGTTAATTTATAAGCTGCATATAATGTCTAGTGTTAGCAAGAATGAAATATAAATAGACGTCATGTTACTTGTCTACAATGTTATCCTATGGCGTAGATATATATATTCCATATTTAAGTATTGGGGGATTTGCTGCTGAGGGATTCAATTTACCATCAGGTGATAACAAAAGTGATACTCCGTCCATATGAAGTCTCTGTAACTCAAGAAGGGATGGAGCAAATGGGCTGTAATTATCCACATCTATTCCCTAGCTGACCTATCCTAAATGGTAGAAATGTTAGCTAGATTACTCTTATTGTTTGTGAGTTATAGAGAATAATATTGAAGAGTTTTGGCCTACTTATTTGGAACAGGGTCTAGTGATACTCTCCCTGCATACGTAGCCTCCCAGTCCTTAGGTATTATATTCTGGCAATTATTAGACGTTTTTTTCAGCTTAGGAAGGATGTCTATTCTCTGAAAGATTACAGACTCTCTCAATTATTCTTTTTAGCTAACATACAGTACTGTATATCCAACTTCAGCTTCATAAAACCGTCTAAATGCAGCTGAAATGTAAACTAAAAGACGTCGCCGGTACTATAGTATTTTTTCAAAATTATGGTAAATTGAATCCATTCGCATCTAATTTCTCGATACTTAATGGACAAATATGAGACTACTATATACTGTATGTCTCTGCATCATATTTAGACCAAGTTTATATAATTAGCACCATATTTCACTACAAAATCTATATAATAGCTGAGTAACCAAGACAGTAACATAGCAATTTACTATCAGCTGGAAAGAAAACAAATATATTGATTCTCTCCATAGCCGGCCATTCCTCAGTTATTATGCCTGACCTTCCTATACCTGGGCGTTGGCGAGATCATGTCCTATTTTACTCAGTTAGTGTCGGAGGTTCGGGTTATCTGTATCCACCTGGCTTCAATCAGACCCGCCCAGTTCACTAGAAGCGCGTTGAATATATATATATATATTTTTTTTTTATGTGAGTGAGGGAGATAAAAGGCGAACTGCCTGTAGGGAGTGCCTCCCCCAGAGTTGAAAGAGTGACAGGGCCAAAATCAAGGGACGTTAGAGCCAAAATGCCTGGACACACGGAGTTTGAAGCAATTTATGTCATAGGAAGAGGGAAAGATTGATTCTGGGAGAGAGTTTCAGAGCTTAGCAGTTGAATAGAAAAAAAAATGAGAATAAAGTTTCATTCTTGGGTTGGAGAGTTGCACAGAGTAGGGGTGGGATTGTGTTGCAAGACGGGTACTACGTACCCTACGTAGAGGAGGTGGTGTACGCCGAGAGAGCTCTGAGGAACACTGAACATTGTAGGAGCGATAGAATTGCGAAGTTCCCATCAGGATTGTTCAGTTATTTGGAAGATTTTGTAGTGAAACATGGTGCTAATAAATAAAACTTGGTCATTATATGATGCAGAGGAAGAGCAGTTTCATATTTTGTCATTAAGTATAGACACATTAGCTGCTAAGGAAGCAATTTATCGTCAGTTGAAAAGAAACAGAGTATAGTTGGTTGGCAAGAATAATGATAAGAAAAACAATAATAGAATAATATAAATAATATAACAATAATAATAATCATCATCATCATCATCATCATCATCATATTAATACTTTATGCCAGATTCAATAATACATCAGTATTACACTTGGATAGGTCAACTCTACATATACGTTGGTCCTTATATCTTATAACTATGCAATATAAAAGTATCTTAAGAACACATTGTTAACCCATTCAGTACCAGGGACGTCCTTTTCATCATATTCTGGCAACCATTAGACGATTTTATTAAGTTTAAATAGGGCCTCCAGCAATTAACAAGCTTCGAACTATCACAACCAACCCTTTTGACTACCACAGATCCTTCCTAAGCTACATAATATCGTCTAAATATAGCCGGAATATAATATAACACACGTTGCTAGTATTCAAAGGGTTAATATTTAGCAATATAAATGTCATAGTTTCATTATAGTAAACCTCGATATGTGAACCTAGATGATTACTTATTGCGAAGGAATCTATTGCAAAATTATGATTATATTTTTAACATCATTCTTAACACCAATAACCCCCCAAATATAATTAATGAAAGCATATGATCATCCCGGGATTCGAACCTAGGATATCTCATACAGTCCAAGTGCACGCATTCATGAACACACACGCACGCACACACACACACACACACACACACACACACACACACACACACACACACACACACACACACACACACACACACACACACACACATCAATCACACCTACACACACGTCAATTACCTGTACGTGATATACCTCTCTCGCGTCTCAAATAAAAGCACCCAACCCAATTCAGGACTCTAGCGAGGAAACTAAAAAGTAAATAATATTAGATAATAAATAAATAACAACCCTCCCCCCTTATCTAAACCAATCCCCCTCCTCCTCCTTCTGTTCCCCTCCACCTTCCCTGAGCTTCATCAAGGGACGTAATTCAAGCGGGTGTTTGTATAAGATGGGTATCCCGGTGATTAAGGGGTCGGGGCTTGCACTGGTTCCATACACACACACGGGGGGGGGGGGGCATCCTTAGGTAGTTATTTACAATCAGTATCATAATTATGATAGAGAGAAAGAAACAGAGAGAGAGAGGGAGGCATATCAATTACAGGTAATTAGGAAGGACAGGTAGCTAGTGGTGCTACTGTACAGGTAATTGACGTTTGTGTAGGTGTAATTGATGTTTGTATGTGTATATGTATGTGTGTGTGTGTTTGTGTGTGTGTTTATGTGTGTGTGTCACTTGTGTGTGTGTATGTATCTATGTGTGTGTGAAAGATAGAGAGAGAGAGAGAGGTTCGGAAAGAGAGAGGCAGGGAACAAACTATTAGACAGCTGGAGACGTCTATATGTGCCTTTGTCATGAACTATTAGACAGCTGGAGACGTCTATATGTGCCTTTGTCATGAACTATTAGACAGCTGGAGACGTCTATATGTGCCTTTGTCATGAACTATTAGACAGCTGGAGACGTCTATATGTGCCTTTGTCATGAACTATTAGACAGCTGGACACGTCTATATTGTGAACGTCGACGCATCTTTTGTGCTAATAAAGAATAATAAAGGTACCAAAATAATACTTGCATTAATATACAGACCTCCAGCTCAATCAGTGCAAACTGACCGAGAAATTTACGAACAAATTGCAGATGTAAGTAACTCACAAGATACCGTAATTTTTGGTGACTTTAATTTACCTGTGACCAAGTGGGGCGATACTCTTACTTCACACTCCGGACATGACTTGTATACGAACTTGCAAGAGAGTTCGCTTTATCAATTTGTTGGAACGCCGACCCGTGGTAATAACGTTCTTGACATTGTACTTGCAACAAAAGAAGAATTACTAGAGAATTTGAATGTTGGTGATGAATTCAGTAACAGCGACCATCGTACGATAACTTTCACTTTAAAGTTTACTAGTAACGAACCAAATAGTAGCATCGAAAAAGTCCCTAATTTCAAGAAAGCAAACTTCCATAAACTTAGAGCTATGTTTAAAGAAACTGACTGGAGCTTTTTAATTCACAATAACGACATAAATACATCTTGGAAGTTATTCGAAGCCACTTACCTAAAAGCAGTGCAAGACTGCATACCATCAAAAACTCGGCGTCCAGGCCATAATAATAAGCCCAAATGGTGGAATAAAGATATTTCAAACTGCCTGCTTGCTAAAAAATGTGCTAATGATAGATTAAAATCCTCACAAAATGACGAAGAACGGCTGAAATTTGTAGAGCTACGACGCAAAGCCAAAAAGTTAATTAAGCAAAGTAAAAAGACCTTAGAGTTACATATTGCGAATCAAAGTAAAACAAACCCGAAAGAATTCTATAGTTATATCAGAAAGAAAAAAGTTGTTACTTCAACTGTTGGACCGTTAGTCGATGAAAATGGAGAATACACCAAAGACGAAGAACAAATGAGTAATGCCCTCAATACCTTCTTTGCATCAGTTTTTACAACAGAAGACCTCAGTGATATCCCTACACCATCGCCGATTCAGATTGATAATTCAGATGTTCTAAGCAATATCACCGTTACAGAGAGAGAAGTATTGAATTGTTTAGATAAACTCAAGGTAAATAAAACGCCTGGACCTGATACAATCTCGCCTAGAGTTCTAAAGGAAGCTAAGGATGAGCTCTCTAAACCACTGACATTACTATTCAATAAATCCTTGCAGTCTGGAACTATGCCCGATCAGTGGAAGCTAGCCAACGTAACACCGATATTCAAAAAAGGCAGCAAATCCCTACCCAGTAACTATCGTCCAATTAGCTTAACCTCAGTTGTATGTAAAATGCTAGAAACGGTCATACGAGACAGACTCGTAAATCACTTAGAGGAAAATAACATACTTAAAGATACTCAACACGGCTTTCGTAAAAAACGTTCCTGTTTAACAAACCTCTTAGACTTCTTCCACGATATCCTCAACCTCTACGATGAGAGTAAAGCTGTAGATATTATATACCTTGATTTTCAAAAGGCCTTTGACAAAGTTCCCCACAAACGTTTACTGCTAAAACTAAAAGCGCATGGAATACAAGACGGTGTGTTGAAATGGATAGAAAATTGGCTCAGCGACAGAAAGCAAAGAGTAGTCATAAACGGTAAGGCATCAAAATGGACCAATGTAAGTAGCGGGGTACCCCAGGGATCGGTACTAGGACCAATTCTCTTTCTAATTTACATCAACGACATAGATGAGGGTCTCACCTGTACAATCTCAAAATTTGCTGACGATACAAAAATTGCAAATAGCGTACTCTCAAAAGAACAAGTTGACGATATGCAACACAATCTAGATAAGTTGTCATGTTGGGCCCAAATTTGGCAAATGAGTTTCAATGCGGATAAATGTAAAGTACTACATATCGGATACCTAAATGAGAAAGCAAACTATTCGATGAATAGCACTCAGCTTAAGAATGTAAACAGAGACCGATCTGGGAGTAACAATATCGAGTAACCTAAAACCGAGTCAACAATGTTCAGAAGTTGTTAAGAAGGCAAACAAAATAATTGGCTTTATAGGCAGGTCATTTGAGCATAAATCCAAAGACGTTATCCTAACCCTTTACAATTCCTTAGTCCGCCCTCTTCTGGAATACTGCGTTCAATCCTGGTGCCCTTATTACCAACAAAATATAGACAAGCTAGAACGAGTTCAACGTAGAGTTACCAAAATGATACCTAGCCTAAAGAACAAACCATACGAAGAGCGTCTTAGAGAATTAAATCTATTTCCTTTAACCCAGCGCAGATTAAGAGGCGACTTAATTCAAGTGTTCAAAATCATCAAAGGCATCGACAATATGAACTGTAGTAAGTACTTCACTATCGACCAATCTAATTACACGCGGGGAAACGGTTGCAAAATTATTGGTAAATCTTTTAACTCACACGAATCTAAGAATTTCTTCTTCAATCGAGTTGTCAACTTGTGGAATGGGCTTCCCCGAAACGTTATAGACTGCATCACCGTTGATTCATTTAAACTCCGCCTAGACAAATATCTCGCATCAAACCCGCGACTGACTGCGTTTGTAAATGAATAACTTTATTTTATCCCCCCTCAGTTACTAACCCATCTGTCCCCTACTAACTTCCTAATCCTGCCACGGACATTAGTTCCAGGGCAGTATTTCCCTTTCCAATGTTCCCTTACCCACTCTAAACCACTGTTTGGACACTTGATCCTCAGTGTTTTGGAGGACAAGCAACCTAGAAGGGTCACTAGATCTGTTGTTGCTTGATTTCCTTTGTACTCCTTTATATGTGCCTTTGTCATGAACTATTAGACAGCTGGAGACGTCTATATGTGCCTTTGTCATGAACTATTAGACAGCTGGAGACGTCTATATGTGCCTTTGTCATGAACTATTAGACAGCTGGAGACGTCTATATGTGCCTTTGTCATGAACATAAGTTACATTAGACAGCTGGAGACGTCTATATGTGCCTTTGTCATGAACAGCTGGAGACGTCTATATGTGCCTTTGTCATGAACATAAGTTACATTAGACAGCTGGAGACGTCTATATGTGCCTTTGTCATGAACATAAGTTACATTTCATAAGCGAATCATTGTCAATTTAAGGGGAGGTAGTAGCTTTTTCTGGACCCCCTTCTCCCTTATGTTTAGCCCTAATTTGTTTTAGATTTTAAGACCTTCGTTCCATTAGTTTGACGATTTTATGACCTTTTACCCCATTTGTTTGTATATATTTAGACCTTTCGTGCCATTTAGGTGTCGAATTATTTTCCTGGTGAGCGATACCGAGCCTGTAATTTTAGGAGAAACCGTGTTTTTCTTCCGAAAAATGTACAAATTTATCTGGAAGCGGGGTGTAAGGGCTGTTTTTTTTGTTAAGCTTGATGAAGGTCTAGCTAGGAAACTAAAACAAATATAAATGAATAAATAAATCGACCAAAATACAACTCCTCTCCCCCCCCCTCCCCACCCTTAAAGGCAGCTCCTTCTGAAACGTTGGTTATATTAATTCAACCGTTGTCGTGATAACCCAACTTTGGCACTGTGTTACACTTGAAATATCAGGTATTATATAGTAAAACAGTTATACACATGAAAGGCGAAAGGTCTCTAAATCACCTAACAAATGAAACTAAAGTTCTGAAAACTAATAGGGCTAAACATGAGGGAGAAGGGGGTCCAGAAATCCCCCTTTAAGTGCGAGCCTCTCAAACTCTCTCTCTCTCTATCTCTATCTATCTATCTATCTATCTATCTATCTATCTATCTATCTATCTCTCTCTCTCTCTCTCTCTCTCTCTCTCTCTCTCTCTCTCTCTTTCTCTCTCTCTCTCTCTCTCTATCATCTCTATATCTCTATCTATCTATCTATCTATCTATCTATCTATCTTCTATCTATCTCTCTATCGATCTATCTATCTAACTATCTAACTATCTATCTATCTATCTATCTATATTTATCTATCTATCTATCTATATCTATCTCTATCTATTCTTTAAAACTTTTGCTCCCTATTACTGAAGGCATTAGTTGATGTGTATCCCTTACCCCTTTGAAGATTGTGATGCATTGTGACAGTTTATGCTGGCTCTCGTTAGACGATTTTATACAGCTTAGGAAGGATCTGTGGGAATGAAAAGGGTAAAGACTGTCTCAATTAACCCTCTGACTTCCACACAACCTTCCTAATCTGAATAAAATCTTCTAATAATCGCCAGAAACGCGTATTGGATCTTAAAAGGGATAAGTTTGAGCCTCCCGAACTATCTGAGTCTCTCCCATCCCGTTATGTTTATATCGCTGGATCTTGGCATTAGTTTATGAGCACCCGTTAACTCTTATTAGCTCGGGAAGATATAGTATTATTAATGTGTACCGCCTCCTATACTGCTACTGGTGGTGTACTTACTCTAGTTGTACTTACTCTAGTTGTATTGCGGGAGTGAGCATGCTCGTTATTTCCCGCCTCCTATATGTGTAGGTGTTATATGTATCGTTGGAATGGCTGTGGATGTGTGTGTAGTCTGTATTTTTAGCCAATTGGCGACATCGGAAACGAAGGCTTAGGGTGGATCTGTATGGTACCATTCTCACTATAGACGGTACCGTCTCGCCCGAAGGCTTAGGTAGCCATCAGCTTAGGTGAACCATATGATACCCATCTCGCCTTGTACCATTTTTGCCAACCCCAGATGGGACGTCACAACGTCGTCCACTTATTCCAGGTACCTATTTACAGCTAGGTGAACTGAGGCTAACACATGAAAGGAGACAAGCCCAATTTGTCTCAGCCCGGCCGGGGGATTGAACCCCCGACCCCTCGTGTGTGAGACGAGAGCGATACCTACTAGGCTACGGTGTGTGTGTGTGTGTGTGTGTGTGTGTGTGTGTGTGTGTGTGTGTGTGTGTGTGTGTGTGTGTGTGTGATTGTATAAGGTGAGTACCACTATGTATGATTCATACAATATTCAGACAATCTAGTTAGCAGGCTAACAAACCAGAGGTCACCGGCTTTTTTTTCATATTTCTCTCTTTTTCTCTCTTTCTCTGACTTGTATCCATTTGGCCCCATTCGGCCAACTGTTTTAAGACGTTTATCACCATCCAGGTGTCGATTTCTTCCTGGTGATTTCTTCCTGGCGAGCGATAGCGAGCCAACATTGTATGGAGAAATCCGGCTTCGCCGGAGACCTTTTTCTATCAAAAAATGTATAAATTTAGCTTGCTGTAAAGCAAATATATATATATGCTGGCTCGCTACCGCTCGCCAGGAAAATATTGACACCTGGATGGGGGTAGGCCTAAACGTCTTAAAACAGAAGGCTGAATTGGGCCGAATGGATACAAGTCAAAGAGAGAGGGAGAGAAAGAGAAAGAAGCAAGGTGAGCTCCCTTAAAAGACTGTAAGGATTGTGAGGAGGAAAACCATAAGATAATTAGTAATTATATTTATTTGGCGCCAACATGACAGCAGTTCCAAGGATATAATAATAACAAAGAAGCATAATTGTAACTTCTTCATAACTGTCTTGATAGCGTAATGCATAAGTGCGCGGAATTTCGGTGTGAGTGTCCTGGGTTCGAGTCCTTGGAGTGCCACATGTATTTGTTGATTGCATTAATTGAGTTTGGAAGTGAAGTTGGTTGGTGGAAAAGTATTTAATTATTATAATGACTTATAGGAAGGGTGAAACTGTACAGTATTTTATATAATATTATTAGGTATATTAAGTGTATTTATCGGAATTTAGCTCTATCACTCGTTCAACTTTTGGCGGGATACTTGTTACAGGCAGCTTAGCGTTTTGTCTCCTTCATATAAATCGGAACAAAAAAACGTTGATATAAATTGTGAGGTCGTAGATAGACTAGAATGTACATTGGCGTCACCTGATTGTAACGTTTAATAACGTACACTGTTAAGGGAGCCCACCTCGCTTTTTTTCTCTTTCTCTCCCTCTCTCTTTGGCTTTTATCCAATTGGCCCCATTCAGCCTGCTGTTTTAAGACGTTTACCCCCATCCAGGTGGCAATATTATCCTGGCGAGCGGTAGCGAGTCAGCATATATATATTTTTGTTTTGACAGCAAGCTAAATTTGTAAATTTTTCGATAGAAAAATTTCTCCGGCGAAGCCGTATTGCTCCATACAATGCTGGCTCGCTATCGCTCGCCAGGAAGAAATGTACACCTGGATGGGGATAAACGTCTTAACACAGTTGGCTGAATGGGGCCAAATGGATACAACCCAGGGAAGGAGAGAGAAGGAGAGAAAGACAACAAAAAAACGGTGACCCCCCTTAATTAGCGCGTAAGATTTGATCATAAAAACAGTTTTGTTTAACAAGTTGAACAATGTTGTCAATCTTTTCGTTGTAACAGTTTTATGCAAATACGTCCTATACGATAAGCCAAATATGTCCTATACGGTAAGCCAAATATGTCCTATACGGTAAGCCAAATATGTCCTATACGGTAAGCCAAATACGTCCTATACGGTAAGCCAAATATGTCCTATACGGTAAGCCAAATATGTCCTATACGGTAAGCCAAATATTTCCTATACGGTAAGCCAAATATGTCCTATACGATAAGCCAAATATGTCCTATACGGTAAGCCAAATATGTCCTATACGGTAAGCCAAATATGTCCTATACGGTAAGCCAAATATGTCCTATACGATAATCCAAATATGTCCTATACGGTAAGCCAAATATGTCCTACACGGTAAGCCAAATATGTCCTATACGGTAAGCCAAATATGTCCTATACGGTAAGCCAAATATGTCCTACACGGTAAGCCAAATATGTCCTATACGGTAAGCCAAATATGTCCTACACGGTAAGCCAAATATGTCCTATACGGTAAGCCAAATATGTCCTATACGGTAAGCCAAATATGTCCCATACGGTAAGCCAAATATGTCCTATACGGTAAGCCAAATATGTCCCATACGGTAAGCCAAATATGTCCTATACGGTAAGCCAAATATGTCCTATACGGTAAGCCAAATATGTCCCATACGGTAAGCCAAATATGTCCCATACGGTAAGCCAAATACGTCCTATACAGTAAGCCAAATACGTCCCATACGGTAAGCCAAATATGTCCTATACGGTAAGCCAAATATGTCCTATACGGTAAGCCAAATATGTCCTACACGGTAAGCCAAATATGTCCTATACGGTAAGCCAAATATGTACTATACGGTAAGCCAAATACGTCCTATACGGTAAGCCAAATATGTCCTATACGGTAAGCCAAATATGTCCTACACGGTAAGCCAAATATGTCCTATACGGTAAGCCAAATATGTCCTACACGGTAAGCCAAATATGTCCTATACGGTAAGCCAAATATGTCCTATACGGTAAGCCAAATATGTCCTATACGGTAAGCCAAATATGTCCTATACGGTAAGCCAAATATGTCCTATACGGTAAGCCAAATATGTCCTATACGGTAAGCCAAATATGTCCTATACGGTAAGTCAAATATGTCCTATACGGTAAGCCAAATACGTCCTACACGGTAAGCCAAATATGTCCTATACGGTAAGCCAAATATGTCCTACACGGTAAGCCAAATATGTCCTACACGGTAAGCCAAATATGTCCTACACGGTAAGCCAAATACGTCCTATACGGTAAGCCAAATATGTCCTATACGGTAAGCCAAATATGTCCTATACGGTAAGCCAAATACGTCCTATACGGTAAGCCAAATACGTCCTATACGGTAAGCCAAATATGTCCTACACGGTAAGCCAAATATGTCCCATACGGTAAGCCAAATATGTCCTATACGGTAAGCCAAATATGTCCTATACGGTAAGCCAAATATGTCCTATACGGTAAGCCAAATATGTCCTACACGGTAAGCCAAATCAGTGAGGTTTTCTCAAATCTGAAGAAATGTATACCATTAATGGGAGATGGTTGCTTTTTCTGGACCCCCTTCTCCCTCATGTTTAGCCCTACTAGTTTTTACATTTTAAGACATTCTACCCATTAGTTTGGCGATTTTATGTCCTTTTGCCCCGTTTCTTTGTTAATATTAAGACCTTTCGTGAAAATGTAGGTGTCTTTCTTTCCTGGCGAGCGATAGCAAGCCTGAATTATAGTAGTAACTGGCTTCCCGCCGGGACATTTTTCTATATAAAAAATGTACAAATCTATCTTGAAGGGTGGGGGGGTCTTTGGGGTGTTTTACTAAGCTTGATGGAGGTCTAGGGAAGAAACTGTCGACTACCACCACTAGTTACTGTTTCACATTACACACAATTGGCTGGGTACCGTGCATTATTTGTGTTATGCTCATCATTATTGATACAAGTTTATTTGTATTACAACTTTAAGAATACAAGTAGCTTTTACTATATATTCTGCATTAAGAATACAAGTAGCTTTTACTATATATTCTGCATTACAAGTAGCAGATATAGAATACAAGTAGCTTTTACTATATATTCTGCATTAAGAATACAAGTAGCTTTTACTATATATTCTGCATTAAGAATACAAGTAGCTTTTACTATATATTCTGCATTAAGAATACAAGTAGCTTTTACTATATATTCTGCATTAAGTATACAAGTAGCTTTTACTATGTATTCTGCATTAAGAATACAAGTAGCTTTTACTATATATTCTGCATTAAGAATACAAGTAGCTTTTACTATATATTCTGCATTAAGAATACAAGTAGCTTTTACTATATATTCTGCATTAAGTAAGGTAATGCAAGAGGCAATGTATGTAGTGATTGTGAAGATATTATTTGTTATATTAATCTATCCGTTAAGCGGTTCACATAGGCTACTGCTTAAGGGTCTGTCACACCGGCGTCCCGAACTTTCTAGACTTTAATATTACTGTGTGTTTCGCAAAGTCTGGTGTAAAGTTCTGGAACCCCATCAGCTCGATGACGTATTGTTCATCTTATTCTGGTTACCATTACAGGATTTTCTTTAGCCAGGTCCCCCTCATTTGGTCCTGATCCAAAATTCCTTCCAATCGGCCAAGGACGTGTTGACAAAGTGTTCTGTGTGACAGAGACTATAAGGGCCTGTCACACTGGCTGCCCTGACCCTTCCAGACTTTGATATGACATATGTTTTGCTAAGTTTGGTGCAACGTCCTGAAACTGTGCTACCTCAAATTGGTACCATACTATTTTTGCCTACTTTACATTTACTTTTACATGACTATTTACAATTTACCCAACACACCTAAGCTTGGTCATTAACCCAGACATTCGTAAAGTCGGCTAAAGATGTGTTGACGAAATCCTGTGTGTGATCGAGGCTTTAGCTATACAAATGTATCGAGAGGCAGCGTTGCCAATGTCTGGCAGGTTTTATCAATCTATTTTCTACTCAACAAGTGAACTCTGGAACTCTTCCTCAATCAATTTTGTCTTCATCCTATGACTTAAACCGCTATAAACTTCGTGTGTCCAGGCATTTTGACCCCAACGTCCCTTGAATTCGGCCCTGGCACTCTTTCGGCTTTGGGGGAGACACTTGTCACAGGCAGCTTTGCCTTTTGTCTCCTTCATACACACAGGAACAAAAATAAAAGTGAGTAACCGAATTTTGCGTCACCCTGTACTACCTTCATCATCATCATCATCATCATCATCATGGAAGCCAACCACTTGAATGAGGGGGTGTATTTTTGTTTAGCTTGATGGAGGTCTAGGGAGGAAACTATAAAATAATAATAAGATAAAACAATAAGGAAATAAATACGGCCATCTCCTCTTAACTTAGCATTACACCATCCCTCTCATCGCTATTCCGGCGGTGGTTCTCCTCCCCGGTAACTCTTCTCATTAGCTCTCCCGCCCGAGGCATGAAATACGAGGCTATATTTCTTCTCAAACCACAATTCAGGAGGAAATATGTAATGTTTATTCCAGAGGTGGCGGCCTCTTCCCCTCACATCCATCATGCTACTCTCAACGCGGCTGTCTTCTCCCGCGCTCAAGCTTTCCTCTTGTTCTACCTTATATCTGCTATTATAATATTATTTTGTTTTTAATACTTCTATACTGTTTGAAAATTGTCATTATTATTTTTGTATTATAGTTTTATTTTTTTTATTAAATTTTATGGTGGGGACTCAGTTTATCTTGGACAGTGAATAAGGTCTGGGAATGGGTAATGTTTGTTTTCCAATCAGGATTTAAAGCACAATTAGAGAGAGAGAAGGAGAGGGAGAGGGAGAGGGAGGGGGAGGGGGAGGGGGAGGGGGAGGGAGGGAGGGAGTACAAAGGAGTACAAGTACAAAGGAAATCAAGCAACAACAGGTCTAGTGACCCTTCTAGGCTGCTTGTCCTCCAAAACACTGAGGATCAAGTGTCCAAACAGTGGTTTAGAGTGGGTAAGGGAACATTGGAAAGGGAATTACTGCCCTGGAACTAATGTCCGTGGCAGGATTAGGAAGTTAGTAGGGGACAGATGGGTTAGTAACTGAGGGGGGATAAAATAAAGTTATTCATTTACAAACGCAGTCAGTCGCGGGTTTGATGCGAGATATTTGTCTAAGCGGAGTTTAAATGAATCAACGGTGCTGCAGTCTATAACGTCTCGGGGAAGCCCATTCCACAAGTTGACAACTCGATTGAAGAAGAAATTCTTAGATTCGTGCGAGTTAAAAGATTTACCAATAATTTTGCAACCGTTTCCCCCGCGTGTAATTAGATTGGTCGATAGTGAAGTACTTACTACAGTTCATATTGTCGATGCCTTTGATGATTTTGAACACTTGAATTAAGTCACCTCTTAATCTGCGCTGGGTTAAAGGAAATATATTTAATTCTCTAAGACGCTCTTCGTATGGTTTGTTCTTTAGGCTAGGTATCATTTTGGTAACTCTACGTTGAACTCGTTCTAGCTTGTTTATATCTTTTTGGTAATAAGGGCACCAGGATTGAACGCAGTATTCCAGAAGAGGGCGGACTAAGGAATTGTAAAGGGTTAGGATAACTTCTTTGGATTTATGCTCAAATGACCTGCCTATAAAGCCAATTATTTTGTTTGCCTTCTTAACAACTTCTGAACATTGTTGACTCGGTTTTAGGTTACTCGATATTGTTACTCCCAGATCGGTTTCTCTGTTTACATTCTTAAGCTGAGTGCCATTCATCGAATAGTTTGCTTTCTCATTTAGGTATCCGATATGTAGTACTTTACATTTATCCGCATTGAAACTCATTTGCCAAATTTGGGCCCAACATGACAATTTATCTAGATTGTGTTGCATATCGTCAACTTGATCTTTTGAGAGTACGCTATTTGCAATTTTTGTATCGTCAGCAAATTTTGAGATTGTACAGGTGAGACCCTCATCTATATCGTTGATGTAAATTAGAAAGATAATTGGTCCTAGTACCGATCCCTGGGGTACCCCGCTACTTACATTGGTCCATTTAGATGCCTTACCGTTTATGACTACTCTTTGCTTTCTGTCGCTGAGCCAATTTTCTATCCATTTCAACACACCGTCTTGTATTCTATGCGCTTTTATTTTAGCAGTAAATGTTTGTGGGGAACTTTGTCAAAGGCCTTTTGAAAATCAAGGTATATAATATCTACAACTTTACTCTCATCGTAGAGGTTGAGGATATCGTGGAAGAAGTCTAAGAGGTTTGTTAAACAGGAACGTTTTTTACGAAATCCGTGTTGAGTATCTTTAAGTAAGTTATTTGCCTCTAAGTGATTTACGAGTCTGTCTCTTATGACCGTTTCTAGCATTTTACATACAATTGAGGTTAAGCTAATTGGACGATAGTTATTGGGTAGGGATTTGCTGCCTTTTTTGAATATCGGTGTTACGTTGGCTAGCTTCCACTGATCAGGCATAGTCCCAGACTGCAAGGATTCATTGAAGAGCAATGTCAGTGGTTTGGAGAGCTCATCCTTAGCTTCCTTTAGAACTCTAGGCGAGATTGTATCAGGTCCAGGCGTTTTATTTACCTTGAGTTTATCTAAACAATTCAATACTTCTCTCTCTGTAACGGTGATATTGCTTAGAACATCTGAATTATCAATCTGAATCGGTGATGGTGTAGGGATATCACTGAGGTCTTCGGTTGTAAAAACTGATGCAAAGAAGGTATTGAGGGCATTACTCATTTGTACTTCGTCTTTGGTGTATTCTCCATTTTCATCAACTAACGGTCCAACAGTTGAAGTAACTACTTTTTTCTTTCTGATATAACTATAGAATTCTTTCTGGTTTGTTTTACTTTGATTCACAACATGTAACTCCAGGGTCTTTTTACTTTGCTTAATTAACTTTTTGGCTTTGGGTCGTAGGTCTACAAATTTCACCCGTTCTTCGTCATTTTGTGAGGATTTTAATCTATCATTAGCAAATTTTTTAGCAAGCAGACAGTCTGAAATATCTTTATTCCACCATTTGGGCTTATCATTATGGCCTGGACGCCGTATTTTCGATGGTATGCAGTCTTGCACTGCCTTAAGGTAAGTGGTTGTGAAACACTCCCAAGATGTATTTATGTCGTTATTGTTAGTCAGAAAGCTCCAGTCAGTTTCTTTAAGCTTTGATTTAAGTTTATGAAAATTTGCTTTCTTGAAATTAGAGACTTTCTCAATGCTGCTATTTGATTTGTTACTAGTAAACTTTAAAGTGAAAGTTATCGTACGATGGTCGTTGTTACTGAATTCATCACCAACATTCAAATTCTCTATTAATTCTTCTTTTATTGCGAGTACAAGGTCAAGCACATTATTACCATGGGTCGGAGATTGTACAAATTGAAAAAGTGAACTCTCTTGCAAGTTAGCATAGAGGTCGTGTCCAGAGTGTGAAGTAAGAATATCGCCCCATTTAGTCACGGGTAAGTTGAAATCGCCAAGAATTACGGTATAAATTTGTTCATAAATTTCACTGTCAGTTTGCACTGATTGAGCTGGGGGTCTGTATAATAAAGCTAGTGTTTTTTTAGTTCCTCGTTTATTATTTAATAGTACTAAGATATGTCTATATTCGCAATTTGAGGTTTTGACATTAAGACGGGATTAAGACTTTCCTTTATAAAAAACAGAACTCCATTTCTATTGATCTGACTTTTCTCAAACATTGTATAACCAGGAAGCGTATATTCGGCTAAAAAGTCTCTGTCTTCTGTATTTAACCAAGATTCTGTAATGCCGATTATATCATAATGTTCTGTAAACACGATTTCCTCTAGATCTGAAAATGTATTGCGTATGCTACGAGCATTTACATAAAACACCTTAAGAGTATTAGAGTTGGATGTTACTGATTGTGCATTGTCTGAATTTTCAGTTCGTATTTGACTTACACTACCCCCGGATACCCCGGGTTGACCCCGTTTTTTGAACGGAAATCCTTGACTGCATCGTTCAGCAGACGACCAAGACGTGCAGCTCCTACTTCATTGAGATGTACACCATCTCCTGAAAACAAAGATTTATCATAGTAAAAATGATCCCACGTGTCGACAAAGCCGATGTCCTCCTCCCTGCAGAGTTTGGCTAGTCGGTGATTTGTACTGGTAGCTATGTTGTAGAATCGGTTTTCTACATCAATCCGGGGAACAATTCCTGAAATTAAGATTCTATTAGATTTTTCCTTGAAGGACCTGATCAGCCGCCGGTATTTGCAAAGTAGTTCCTCTGACCGCGTCCGTTGGACATCGTTGGATCCAACGTGGATGACGTACATAGTGCTTGCGGGGGCGAGCCTGGAATCCTCTTCCACAGCCGCAACAATGTCGTCCACGTCGCCACCTGGGATACAGAATCGCTTTCTGGTCCTGGGTGCCCTGGTGCAGGGAGAGGGAGGGCGGGAGGGAGAGAGCACCATGACTGAAATCAACACACCAGAGCTCTTAACCTGTCTTCAGTAATAGGGGCAGTAAGTTTTAAAGCATAGATTACTCCTTCACTTCTTTGGTCTTGGCTGTTGCTTCATGTTTCTTCCTTATTTTTGGTGTATTTTATTCCTTACATACTTTCAAAAAAATTGATACTGTATTGCATTGTTTTATTATTTTGTGTTAATTTGTGCATTTACAAAAGGTATATTACAACATGTATCCATGTATTCTCTTCCTATATTGTTATTTGTGTGTTCCCTATTCACGATGATTCTTACTATTTGTTATTATCTTTTAACAAATATTTATTAAAATACTATATATACTATATATATATATATATATATATATATATATATATAAAATGATGGAAAATCTACTTATGACGGTTATTGGAGGATATATTTAGGGTGGTTGTAGGGGTCATATAATATAAGAAAGAACATTAAATTGGTACAGTACTATAACAAATAATACAAGTAACAATTTAAAGCACTGACAAAGTTTCATCTAAATCCTGAGATATTCTGCTGAAAGACAGACAGGGGAGATGGAAGACACCATCGAACAGGACAAATCCCAGGGGAGGCCTCATAGGCAGGTGATAAGGAGTTGCTGGAACTCCTGCGTTATTTGTCTGGCTTCCCCCACTGTTTCTGTTTGTGTTTCACTTACAGAGAGTAATACAGCTAGCTCTCACAGACACCTCCTCCTATATATTTCAGTACACTGAACAAGTACACCACATTTCTTTCCAATATACAAAAAAACAAAAAAAAACTCACACACACACAGAAAAGAAGAAAAAAAAAACTCATAACAGCGACTATCACTCTTTCAACTTTTGAGGAGATACTCGTTACAGGCAGCTTTGCCCTTTGTTTCTTTCATACAAGACAGACAAATAGAAAGAAACGCAACGATGGTCAAATAACCTAAGCAAACGGCGTAGTTTTATTTCCTATCATAAAGCCACGACCTTTAATCATTAACTGTACATTCCTGTCGAGTTAAGAATCACCGTACGTACTTCTTATCTTGTTTCTCCTCCTGTCCCCATAATAATTCTCTAGCCGGGTAGAGAGACAGACAGACAGACAGATTTAACTCTCTCTCTCTCTCTCTCCGGTGTGTCATGTTATCTCACTAATTTATCACAGTCCTCCCTGCCTTCTCCTCCTCTATTTTGGTGGGCCAGGGTTTTCTCCGTTTTCTCCTTGTTTGTTTATACTCTGTTTATTTTTAGCTGATGATAATTTGAACCCCTTAACATCTGATTTATCGAGTCTTAATGGAAACCTAGGATACTGCTATGTCTCTGCTTCATATTATTGCTAAGTTTTCATTATTAGAAACATATTTCGCTACAAAATCTGGGTAATAACTGTGTAATCAGGATGGTGAGATAGCAATTTACCATCAGCTGGGGAAAAAAAGACTTCTAGTTATCTCGCGTTTTCTCCGTGTTCTTATTTTCCTAGTTACCCCGCGCCCTCTCTCTATTTCCATTCCACTCTCACAAAAAAAAAAAAAGAAAAAAGAAAAAAAAAAAAAAACGACAGAAAACGTGCGCACTTTGCATTTCACGACCACATACTGTAGATATCCTGGTTACGCAAACGTACGGACAATGAAACATACTCAACTTTATATATGTGCTCACACATGGTTTTCTATTACGTACACAGTACACACCATATCACGATGCAAGCGACACACACAACACAACGCAAATTACATCCACACCCACACCCACAAACAAACACACACACACACACACCACTCCGTGTGATACCTGCAGGGGTCGGGGTGGGGGTCAGGCAGGAGTCAACACTGTCCCTATATAGTGCTATACCCCTTGTGTGTGTGTGTGTGTGTGTTATATAGGGCTGGACTCGTAGTGTGTGTGTGTGTTACATAAGGCTGGACCCCTAGTGTGTGTGTATGTGTGTGTGTGTGTGTGTGTGTGTGCTACATAGGGCTGGACCCCTAGTGTGTGTGAGAGAGAGAGAGAGAGAGAGAGAGAGAACGAACGTGTGTATGTTGGCGTGTATGGAGAGATTGTAGACACCAATCAAGCAGGGAAGGCCTCTTAGGTATGTGATAAGGAGTTGCTGGAACTCCTGTTTCATTTGTTTGGCTTCCCTCACTGGTTTTGTTTGTGTCTCGCCTAAAAAAAGTGACTGTCACTCTTTAAACTTAGGTGAAGACACTTGTTACAGGCAGTTTTGCCTTTTGCCTCTATTAATATAGAATACAAAATGCGTGTGGCGTGTTTGGTGTGTGTGCAGTAAATACTATGCAACTACATGTTCCTTTCTTGACCAATAGACATGTTCAGATCCTCAGTAAGGATACACTTAAGGAGAGGTTTTCAGTTTGTTCCCTAGACCTCCATCATGCTTAAAATTTCACCCCCTAGACCCAATTTCAAGATAAATGTGTAAACGATTTCGGTAGAAAAATATTCTAGCCGAAGGCCAGTCCCTTTTATATATCATTATGTTCTCTCCACCAACCAACTTTACTCCTAAGCTCGATTAATGAAATTAACAAACACATGTGGCGTGGCAGTCCGGGGATTCGAACCCGGGACGCTCACACCGAAAATCAACACACTTATGCAATGCGCCACGAAGACAGTTAAAGAATGATGCACAAGCCTACGATTTATTATGCAGTTTCGAATCATGCATACCAATATTAGCATGTACATTCATTCCAACTGCACTATCGGAGGCTATGAATAGGTGAATGGAAAGAGTAACCCTAGGGAAGGCCTCTCTATAAACTACTCCTGAACCAGAATTAATTATTGTGTTCTCTCCACCAACCAACTTTACTCCTAAACTCGATTAATGAAATTAACAAACACATGCAGCAGTCCGGGGATTCGAACCTAGGACGCTCATATAACAGGCTTGCTATCGCTTGCCAGGAAAAAAATCGACTCCTAAATGGCAGGAAAGGTCTTAAAATTGGCAGAAATGAGGCGAAAGTTCTTAAAATCGCCAAACTAATGGGGCGAACGTCTGAAAATGTCAAACACACATGTTTGACCTGTCGCATTCACCAACCGAATGTACGTGTGAAGTTTGGTGAAAATCCGTCCAAAGGTCTAGGTCCTAGGAGGAGTTTCGGGACAGACGGACGACGACAACGGCAACTACGACGACGATGACAGACATTCTGGCCGGTGGTACCATACTGTAAGGAGGGGGGGGGGGGGGGGGACACTGCTTACGCAGAATTGATTTAACAATTTCATGTGCCTTTTCCTGTATTACTCCTTATATTATTTCCATTCTGGTAACCAAATAACTATGGTTTGATACCCTGGTGACCACTATCCCAAGTATCCTTTGTTGGAAATGATGCACAACGATCTCATGTGTTCGAAACACCAGGATGTCATAATGAACTCTGGCCAAATTATCTGTCTAATTGAAACTTTAATTTAGAGGACATTTGCAACGTCCACTTTGGGGGTATATATATATATATATACATATATACTATCTATTGCCGGACGCCGTGATCCCCGAAGGGGTGACCATGAATGACCCGCCCCCATGCACCTCTGTCTCCAGTCAGTCGACTCCCCTCCTCCCAACCAGCACCGCCTTCATCCATATACTTCCTCACTCCATCCTTCCACCTCTCCTTCGGTGCACCTCTCCCTCTCTGTCCTTCCACCTCGCTCTCGTACACCCTCTTAGTCATTCTCTCGCTTTCCATATGTTCCATATGGCCGAACCATCTCAAGTTGTTCCTTTTCACACTTTCCAGCACATCTACCTCCACACCACACCTCCTTCTTACTTCCTCATTCGTCTGTCTATCCCTCCATGTAACTCCGCACGCACTTCTCAAGTAACTCAATTCCACCGCTCTCACTATTGGTCCGAGTCTCTTCCCGAACGGCCATGCTTCGCTTAAGTAAGTTAGTGTCGGGATTACCACACTGTCATGCAAGGACTTCTTCACTTCCACACTGACCACCCTATTTCTTGTTACTGCTTCCAACGTTCCTACAACCCTCTTCCCCTGTTGCACCCTCTCTCGCACTTCTTCATCCATAGTCACATCTTTACTCAACACACTGCCCAGATACTTAAAAGAGCTGACGATCTTCATAGCCTGACCGTTCAACTTCACCTCACACTCTGTGATTAATTAATTAATTCCTGCTTTTCTTAATTTTCAATTTAAGACAATTGTATATGCGAAATTTGACCCAAATATTATAACAAATGAAGAAATCACTCGGGTATAATAAAACAGAACAGAGGACGAAGAATAATAATAATGAATAATAATGATGATGATAATAATAATACCCTACTACTACTAATAATACTAATAATACTAATACTAATGAACTCCCGGTCCAAGAGATACAACTCCAGCCAATCATATTCTGTGGAGTGTTGGACCGCGCCGATAAATACCGGTACATGATATGTCCCGACCGCAAATGGTCAGAAGAAAGTCCAATAAACATTTCTGATTTCGAAACCGCTTGTCGTCTTTGCCAATCTAATACGTTTTCTTCCTTATTTTGTTCTATGTATGTATGTATTTATTTATTTATTAATTAGTTTCCTCGCTGTATACCTCCATCAAGCTAAAAAAGACACCCCCTAGACACCCCACCCCTTTGAGATAAATTTGTACATTTTTCGAGAAACAAATGTTTTGGCCGAAGGCGGATTCCTCATAAAATTACAGGCTCGCTTCGCCAGGAAACAATCGACACCTAAATGGTACGAAAGGCTTTAATATTGACAAATAAATGGGGTGAAAGGTCGTAAAATCGCCTTAACCCTTAACTGGCGGCGTGGCCCGGCTATAGTCGCATGCAATTTTGAGCACATAATGTGGTCTGAGAGAGAGCGGAGCGGTGGGAGGAGCGTAGGTTACCTCATGACCGCTCGCCACGGTGGCCGTGGAGCTACTGAGATGTACTCCGCCCTACTCCACCCTCCCTCACTCGTTTCACACGTAATAATGTAAGGAAATGACCGTATTTTACCGATTTTGCCCTTCGGTTGCACGATCGTTGCAAGACAACCAATGATCGTAGAAGGATGGTTCTGGTGTCATTGGAAAGCTCATTTAACGCCCTTTCAGGGATACATACTTGTATTACGCTCTGGCTCTTGTTTATGCATGAAAACGAGCACGGAAACAAGCTTGTTTATGGTAAAACCCCCCGCTGGGCGGCACAGTCAAATATACTCCACCACCCGCTCTTTGAGTGTTAAAACCTCAAAACTAATGGGTCTAAACATGAGGAAGAAGGGGGACCAGAAAAATTACCCATCTCCTCTTAAGCGTATTGGTATACAATTCGGGTATGATCGATAGTTACACAAATAGTATAAATTTATATATATATATATATATATATATATATATATATATATATATATATATATATATATATATATATATATATATATATATATATATATATATATATATATATATATATATATCTATTGCCTGTCGCCGTGATCCCCGAAGGGGTGGCCACAAACGAACCGCCCCCATGCACCTCTGTCCCCAGTCAGTCGACGCTCCTCCTCCCAACCATATACTTCCTCACTCCATCCTTCCACCTCTCCTTCGGTTTACCTCTCTGTCTCTGTCCTTCCACCTCGCTCTCGTACACCTTCTTTGTCATTCTCTCACTTCCCATACGTTCCATATGGCCGAACCATCTCAAGGTGTTCCTTTTCACACTTTCCAGTACATCCACCTCCACACCACACCTCCTTCTTACTTCCTCATTTGTCTGTCTAACCCTCCATGTAACTCCGCACGCACTTCTCAAGTAACACATTTCCACCCCTCTCACTCTTGGTCCGAGTCTCTTCTCAAACGTCCATGCTTCGCTTCCTTAAACCAGTGTCGGGATTACCCCTCTGTCAAGCAAGGACTTCTTCACTTCCATGCTGACCACCCTATTTCTTGTTACTGCTTTCAGCGTAACAGTATATATATATATATATATATATATGACTAAAGCGAAGGTACCCTGATTTAGGACTAGTCTAAAAACAGTTTCTTCTTTTACACCCTGGTGGTCACCCCATTGATTCCTAGAGGTCCTTACTAGGCTGAATATAATCGTATAATGATATCTTGGAATATAATGATATCTTGGAATATAATGATATCTTGGAATATAATGATAAAAGATAAGAAATTACATCATAGAATATAATCGTCTAGTGATAGCTTGGAAACCATAATAATCTAATTGATTAATTTCACTCCCAACACCAAACACCTCCCAATGAAATTAATGAAAGCATGTGATCCTCCCGGTGTTCGAACCTGGATTACGACACACAGATCTTAAACACGCTAACCATCAAGACAGAAGTGCCATAATGTAATAAGGTATCGAGGGTATTTTCTACATAATATTCCAACTGGTCTAAGAGTGGGTGTGAAAACAGGTGGGTCAAAGGAGGCTCCACCCTCATCTTACCTTACTCTAAATCAACCAACATGTAATTCACGGTTTGTATTACTTGTAATTCACGGTTTGTATTACTCTCCCATTATATATTACCCTGAAACTCGTTTCTCTCTCTCTAACTCTTTATTTTTAGTTATATTCTTTAAGGAGGAGTATAGGGTTTTTCTGGCCCCCCCTTCTCTCTCATGTTTATCCCCATTAGTTTGGCAATATTTGTCAGTATTAAGACCTTTCGTGACATTTAGGTGTCGATTTTTTCTTGACGAGCGATAGCAAGCCGTTAATTTCAAGAGCAATGGGCCGCCCTATGGCCAGGATATTTTTCTGCCGAAACATGTACACATTTATCTAAAAGGTGGTCTTGGATTTGTTTTTGTTTAAGTTTGATGGAGGTCTAGCAAGGAAACTAAGAAATATATAAATTAATCAACTGGCCAAAATATTAACCCTACCCCCTTAACCTTAACTCGAATTTCGTTTGAATTTCTTCCCCAAAACTCTTATCAGCGGCCAGCATCGCACCTGTTCCTATATATAGCAGTTCTCTCCAAGGTGGAACAGCTGGGGGTGGATTTATTACCGGCACTGCGATTCCTGCACACATATATAATAGGGATCGGGTTCGTAATGGTGTATCATATATATTATTATTATAGTCTGGGAGAACAGGGAGGAAAGCTTGTGGTCATATTTTACGCTTTATGCGAAAGATTGCAAGGTAGATTTTGACCGAATTGATGCACTGTTATGTTTTGTATGTATATGAATGTATGTATCTACTCAGGCACATACCCCTTACCTGGGGATGGTTGACTCGAGACAGAACCCAAACAGAAACAACAAAATTGAATGAAAACAAAAACATATATATATATATATACCGGTATATATATATATATATATATATTCACACACATCTAGGTCGCTCAGAATAAGACCCATTCTATTAATCTAGTAATTGTATATGCTCGTTAATTAATTTACAGTAATTATCGATTGAGGATGGATTTTATTTCATAGAGAGATATCCCTAGTGCAGATTGAAGTTTGCGTGCAGTCAATAGCCAAAATACCTTCCCATATTTTCCTTGAATAAAGTTGTTTAAATGACTTAATTTACGCTAAGCCGGTATCACACAACCGTTTTTTCCTTCAACATTTATCCTCTACACTGGTCTGGCAGCTTAGGAGGTAAACATTTATAATATTTTAGTTAACTAAATTCATCTACCATCAGTCTAGTATCCAGTACCAGTGCAAAATATTCCAAACATGTTGCCAGAAAAATGTTGATCATCGAATGCTGACTATAAAAGCCCTCGTGTGATACCGGCTTTAGACGGTCGAACAGCTGTGAACCTACTGACCTTCTCTCTCATGCTGGGGTCACACATTCACGTATATGCTCCCGTATGCTCCGGTATGAAGGTTTATTGGTAGTTGGCAACCGAATACGTAAAACGTAAGGGCTTAGTACGCAAAACGTAAATTAAATTGTGTCTAGTCGTGGGGGTTGGTACGCATGGCGGGAGTAGCCACGCTGGTCGGGGAGGTGGTTGGTGCGGCCAAGGCCGCCCAGTATGTTTTGGATTTCAAATCAGATACGGGGCTCGCGCTCACGTATGTCAAAAGTCGGGAAATCCTACGTCTGACCGGGCGATCGGCTACGTCTGACGGGAGCAGCCCCGCGTAAGACGTAGCAGCTCGCCCGGTCAAACGTAAGCTGCTCCCGTCAATCGTAAAATATTCCCGTCAAACGGGACAGTTAACGTTAGTCTGGGTGCATCTGGCAGCACCGCCGCACTGCGTGTTGGCGGGAAGACGCGGCACTGTTGTACGGGGGGTATATAAGGACCAGCGGGGGACACTCCCGTCACACCTCTCACCACACCGGAGCAGCAAACAACAAGCCAACCCTGCCACCTGCTTGCCACCCTCTGCACCCTGCCCTGCCCTGCTTGCCACCCTCTGCACCCTGCCCTGCCCTGCCCTGTACCATGCATAAGAAAGGCGTGAAGAAGGCCAGGAAGGCTTCCGCTGCCACCTAGACGTCTGCCACCTCACCGCCTGCCACCTCACCTTTTGACCCCTCTCAGCCTGGCCCCTCCAACTCTGACCCCTCTCAGCCTGGCCCCTCCAACTCACCGCCTGCCCTCTCGATGCCTGATGAAGATGAAGTTGTTATCGACCTCGGCCCCGATAGTGGAGAGCTCGAGGTTGAAGTGGATGAGAGTGAGGAAGACGAGGAGGAAGAAGAAGAACCTGCACCTTCCAACAGCGTACAGGCCCCACCAAAGAAACGGCGAGATGACCTCGGCGGGTGGCAGATTTGCGTTCTGTTTCTCAAGCAACTTAGACAGACTGGTGTGTGCAAAGTCACCACCATCAGACTCTGACGCTATGGCACCAACGTCGACGTAAATGAACTTGTAGTTGCAGTCAACAATTGCCATCAGGACAATATAAAAAAACTTCTTGTAGTTGAAGTAATATGTGCCACCAAAGTTTGGGTTTCGGATCTGTATGGGTTTGCCATCAATGACTCCTACACAATGCGGCAGATTCCATCGTTCCTCATAGCCGCTGGCAACCTCCTTCCATTCAGCAGGCGATTGTGGCGTCTTGATCTCCTGATCTCCGTAGACAGAAATGATGGCCTGGCAGGTGTCTGGAACAATTTGGCTGATGGTGTTGTGGGCAACACGAAAGTTGTATTGCAGGCTCTTATAGGAATCACCCGTAGCGAGGAAACATAGGGTGATGGCCATCCGCAGACCAGGAGGAATGGGATTCCGCCAGAACGTAGGTTTCCTCTGAATGAGGGGGCTGACAGTTCCACTATCTCATCAAATAGTTGTTTGTCTACACGGGTGAAGTTTTTGTACAGTTGTGGACATTCTGTGGCCAACTCTTGCATCAGCTTCTCATAATGGCCATGTTCAGGCCTTTGTTGTAGATATGGCCACACCCACACTGTCCTCTTGCTCCTTTCCTTCTTCTTCTCTTGTTCATCTTCATGGATGTAGTTTGCTATTGCAAGCAGTTCTAACATTTCTATGTAGGAAATGATCCATTTCATGAGCCGAGTGTTATGCCTGTTCTCCGGTTTGATTAGGGAGTTCACCATCTTGAACTCCTCCAGGATGTATTCCGTGATGTTCTTCATGGTGCCGAGTCAGGAGTGGGAATGGGAACTTTGTGGCCAGCCCTGCCCTTTTGTAGTTCCCAGATTCCAACCCAGACCTACGTGGTTGACAAAGACTGTCTTTGTCTGTGTTTGGACAGACGGGGTGTGCCTACGATTGTCCGGAAACGGTCCACGTAAGTCCTACAAACTCCCAAGACGTACGGCCTCAGCTACGCAGGTCTTGTGGGGGCGTGGCCATGGGCGTGGCCTGTGTTCCCGCAAATCGGGCAGCCCAGGCGGACTAACGGGGACATGCTTACGCAAGTCGCAAGCACGTACGTAGTTCCATAAGACTACATTACGTCTGACGTAACACTGGCCCCGTCACGGTACATCTGTCGGGAAGTTCAATAGTCGTGGTCTATACGGGCGTGAACGGCCGGACTACGCCCGTCAGAACACAAAATTGGCGATCACGCCTGACGGGAGCTGTCGGGAGCGATATACGTGAATGTGTGACCCCAGCATCACACACACACACACACACACACACACACACACACACACACACACCCTCACCCTCACCCCTCCGACACACACACACACAGACACTGTTAGCTGCAGTGGTTCAAGCTATCAATAGTACCTTGATGTCCAACGTATTCAGAACAGAGGTGGGAGAGAACTTTGGCATTCGAACACACGTGTTCAGCTATATTTACATTCTCAAGCAAGCATTCATGTGTATTCAAGGGGGGATGGTTGATTTTTCTTGGTCCCCTTTCTCATTCATTTTTATCTCCTTTAGTGTTTAGACTTTAAGGCCCATTAACCCATTAGATTGGCGATTTTAAAACCTATCATGCACATAGAAAAAAAATCGCTTAGTGTTAGCCAAAGTTAAATTATAAAGACTTCATCATTTTAAAGAGGTTATTTCCTTCCCACTACCGTTGCGTAAAATGCTTAATGCTTTATTTATGTTTTACTTCCCCTGACCCCCTGGTTGGCTCTTGGTGTGTTTATGTTGTGTCGGTGCTGCAACATCATTGACGGCCATTTACTTAAACTGTTATTTCAACTTAGTATGATTGCAAAACCGTTAATGCATGATTTCCTTCCTGTCTGCGATTGAATAACCCACTCAAGAGACAATGCGCATTTTTTCTCCCGATTTCCGACAATTATTAGACGATTTGATTTAGATTTGGAAGGGTATATAGAAGTGAGAGGGTTAATAGAGTTAGTCTTTACTCTTATAATTCCCACAGATCCTTTTTAATTAATTTAAACTGTATAAAACAGTATAATGATAGCCAGAGTAAACTGTCATAATGCGTCACAGTCTTCAAAGGGTTAATAACGAAAAACAATGAGTTTATTGATGGAAAAGTTAATATATTGGTGAAATTAATTATTTTGTAGATAATATTTTTGTTTAAATGTCATTCATTGTTGTACTGTGCATATATTTTGAAATTGTATCATAATTTAAGATACTTCCATATTGTAATTTTAATATTGATAATTCAACTAAATATAGTTATATGTTCTTATATATATTAGCTAACATAACATATACGTCAGCTGTACGAATTAACCCCTTCTGTACCGGTGGCATTTTTTTTAGTCTAGCTATATCTAGACGATTTTGTGCAGTTTAAGAAGGATCTGTGATAGTAGAAATGGTTGAGTGTGATAGTTCGAAGCCTGTTAATTGCTGGAGGCCCTTATAAGCTGAATAATATCGTCTACTAACATCCAGAGTAAAGTTAAAAAGACGTCCCCGGTACAGGGGTAGTTAAGGGGGGAAAGGTTTACTTTTTGGTTGGTTTATATATTAATTTAGTATTTGTTTAATTTCCTTCATCAAGGTTTAAACACATCCCCAAGATCCCCCTTCTAGATAAATTTGTAAATTTTCGGTACAAAAATTTCCGTTCCTAAATTACAGGCTCGCTATCACTGGCCAGGAAAACAATTGACACGATAGGTCCTAATATTGAAAATAAATGGGGTGTAGGTCATAAAGTCGCCAAACTAATGTGACAAACGTCTTATAATCTCAAAACTAATGGGGCTAAACATGAGGGAAAAGGAGGTCTAAAACAAATACTATATACCTCCTCTTGAATGCAGATGGAAGGTGACAGTGGGATGAGAGTCGTAGGAAGGAGGGAAGTAAAAATGTATGTATATGCAGATGGGTGAGGGACGGAGGGGGGGGGGGGAGAAGGGGGGGGAGGGAATCATACATAGTGAGTACAGCTAAAACGAGTGGAAGTGCATATGAGGATAAGTGAGGATAGGTGAAACTAGGAGTGCAGAAGGATGAAAATCGGTGATGCCAGAGGGGAGTGAATATGAAAATGAGGTAGGATGAGAGAATATGAGAGTAAATGAGAGATTAAGTGTGGTGAAACTGAGAGTGGCGACAGCTAAGACTAAGAATGATGACAATAGGAAAGAAAACATGATAGGAAGAGGAGAGTCTAAGTAAGAGTAGCTTAAGAAACCATGTAGGGAGATGAACACAGGAATGAAACCGTGATTAAAAGAGAAAGACTAAAGTAAGCGTAGTGTAAGAAACCGTGAAGGGAAATTATAACAGGAAAGAAAACTTAATGAAAGAGGAGAGACTAAAGTAAGCGTAGTGTAAGAAAATGTGTAGAGAGATGACAATGACAGACAAAATTGATGAAAACACGAAAGAAAACGCGATTGAAAGAAGAGACACTTAAGTAAGCGTAGTGTAAGAAACCGTGTAGGGAAATAAAAACCATAAAGAAACCGTGATTGAAGGAGAAGAGATTAAGTAAGCGCAGTGAAAGAAACTGTGTAGGGAAATTAAAACAGGAAGGAAACCGTGTTTAAAAGAGGAGAGACTAAATAAAAATGATGAACATACGAAAGAAACCGTGATTGAAAGAGGAGAGACTACAGTAAGCGTAGTGTAAGAAACTGTGTAGGGAAATGAAAACGGGAAAGAAAACGCGATTGAAAGAGGAGAGACTAAGTAAACGTAAAAAATATGAAAATAGGAGAGAAAATGTGATTGAAAGAGGAGAGACTAAAGTAAGCTTAGTGTAAGGCAATGTGTAGGTAGTCCATTGGCGGCTCTGACAGGTGAAAGACAGCGAGAGGAGCACCTGACGCCCCCTCCGCCACAACATAAACAAACCACCCGACAGCTAGGGAGATCACCGCGTTAAGTAGAGAGAGAGAGAGGGAAGGGAGGGGGACGTGTTATGCAAGGGTAAGGAAGGATGGGAAATAATGCACAAATGACGCTTTTGTAATTAGTCTGCGTTAGCGTGGAATGACGGGTAATAAATAAATGTTGTCTTCATCCTATGACTTTACATCCTATGACTTAAACTGCTTTAAGCTTCATGTGTCCAGGTATTTTGACCCCAACATCCCTTAGATTTGGCTCACTCGTTATAGCTTTAGGGAGACACTCGTACAGGCAACCTTCTGTTTGTATCCTTCATATACATAAACAAAACAAATATCTTGAAGGAGGTAGGGTGTATTTTTTGGTATATTTACTTATATATCTATTTATTTTTAGTTTCCTCGCTAGACCTCCAAGAAATGGGGCGAAAGGTCTTGAAACCGCAAACTAATGGGCCGAACGTCTTAAAATATGAAAACAAATGGGGCTAAACATGAGGAAGAAGGGAGACCATAAAAGCAACCCACTCTCCTTAAATCCATTACATCTCTCTCTCCTCCCATTCTCCCTCTTCTTAAGATGGTATCACACGAGAGCTCTTATAGTCAACATTCGATGATCAAATTTTTTGGAATATTTTGCACTGGTACCGGAAACTAGACTGATGGTAAATGAATTTGAATAGTCGAAATATTTTACATGTTGACCTCATAAGCTGCCAGACCAGTGTTGAGGATAAATGTTTAGGGAAAAAGCGCTAGTGTGATGCCGACTTTACCCTCACTCCCATTCCCGTTTCTATACATCTTCGCTGCCCTCGCTTTTTACCGACTTTACCCTCACTCCCATCCCCGTTTCTATACCTCTTCGCTGCCCTCCCCTTTTTATTCCTCTTCCTTTTATCACTTGTCATCTTTACCAATGCACCCCCCCCCCCCGTTCTATTCTTTTAAGGGGAGAATTCCATTCGAGGTATTTTTTTTCTGGATCCCTCTCTCCCTCATGTTTAGACTCATTGCTTTTAAGATTTTAAGACGTTCGGGCATATTAGTTTGGCGATTTTAAGGACTTTCGCCCCATTTCTGTCAATTTTAAGGCCTTTCGTGCCATATAGGTGTCGATTTTTTCCTGGCAAGCGATAGCGAGCCTGTAATTTAAGAGGAATCGGACTTCAGCCGGAACATTTTTCTACCGAAAAATTTA
The DNA here is from genome assembly GCA_032716605.1 of Paralithodes platypus. Classification (NCBI taxonomy): domain Eukaryota; kingdom Metazoa; phylum Arthropoda; class Malacostraca; order Decapoda; family Lithodidae; genus Paralithodes; species Paralithodes platypus. The sequence goes on along the minus strand of CM064503.1, from coordinate 57,928,151 downwards.
CAAATTTATTTTGAAAGGGGGTCTACGGGGTGTAATTATTATAAGCTTGATGGAGGTCTAGGGAAGAAACTAAAAACCTCCCCTTAACCAAAACAGTACCGATGACGTAATTTTCATTGTATTTCCTTCCCCCTCTCTCTTCTCCCACTCCCTCTCTCTTTTCTTCTCCCCCCACCCCACCTTGCCATATCTTACACCGTCTCCCCCTATTTTCTCCTTCCCCCCTCTCTTCACTTTTCTCTCCACACCCCTCAACACAACACCCCCCACTCCACCCAGCCATCTCTTATACACCATCTCCCCTCTCTCATCTTCTCCCTCCCCCCTCTCTCCACTTTTCTCCCCTCCCCCTGCCCCCCTACCGCCTCTTACACCATCTCCCCCTCTCTTCATTCCCCTTGTACATCCATCACCCCTCAACCCCTCTCCTATACTCCTCAACCCCACCCCTCTAGCCGTCCCATACACCATCTACCCCTCTCTCCCCCATCACCCCCTCCCCCAGCTGTCACCGTGTTTGTTTTACCTGCTTTATAAACTCGGCATCAGATTCACACCTCAAAAATAGACAGTGTGTGGGGGAGACTCTGATGTTTTAATTACAACCCATCCCACTAACAGAGTACTATATATATATATATATATATACATATATATATATATATATATAATTATATACCGGTATATATATATATATATATATAATTATACAGTATATATATATATATATATATATATACAGTATTTCATTGAAGGTTAAGGCAAGTTGGTTGTTGCATAGCTTCTTGCAATAACCTTCAATGAAATATGCTTGAGAAATTTTCCTGCCCATATATGCAAAGAATATATATATATATACCGGTATATATATATATATATATATATATATATATATATATATATATATATACTGTATATATTGTATTTTACTTGTTAATGAAATTTCACTAAAATGTGTTTTTTCTGGTCATATGAAACAAATGTCTTGTATATTTAGTAGTTGTCGACGTCCATGTGGAATATTAATTGGAATTATCTTCACGTTCCGTTGTATAGTTTCTTGGAACAATTGACCACTTGTGAGTTTCATGATATAAGGAAGTTGGAGCTGTAAACATAGATAATAAACAGAAATGCAATAATAATGTAGGTTTCTGATGGATAGAAAGTATAGTAAATATATATATGCACTACACCTGTATTTAAGCTAATAATTCTGTTAAACATTGATGCCTACAGCTCCAACTTCCTTATAGCCAGAAACTCGCAAGAGGTCAATTGACGAACAAGTAGACTGTCGTGGACCCTCCCTCCGTACAGAGAGTGACTTGATGGTAAGGTGGGTGAAGGCTCCGTACTGTGGTCTGAATGACAACTTCTACCAGGTGCACTCTCCCATGACATCGTTCGATGGGATGGTTAGTTTACCAGGTGCACTCTCCCATGACATCGCTAATCCTTAGTTTTACCGGGTGCACTCTCCCATGACATCGCTAATCCTTGATGGGATGGTTAGTTTACCAGGTGCACTCTCCCATGACATCGCTAATCCTTGATGGGAAGGTTAGTTTACCGGGTGCACTCTCCCATGATATCGCTAATCCTTGATGGGATGGTTAGTTTACCAGGTGCACTCTCCCATGACATCGCTAATCCTTGATGGGAAGGTTAGTTTACCAGGTGCACTCTCCCATGACATCGCTAATCCTTGATGGGATGGTTAGTTTACTGGGTGCACTCTCCCATGACATCGCTAATCCTTGATGGGATGGTTAGTTTACCAGGTGCACTCTCCCATGACATCGCTAATCCTTGATGGGATGGTTAGTTTACCGGGTGCACTCTCCCATGACATCGCTAATTCTTGATGGGATGGTTAGGTTACCGGGTGCACTCTCCCATGAAATCGCTAATCCTTGATGGGATGGTTAGTTTACCAGGTGCACTCTCCCATGACATCGCTAATCCTTGATGGGATGGTTAGTTTACCAGGTGCACTCTCCCATGACATCGCTAATCCTTGATGGGATGCTTAGTTTACCAGGTGCACTCTCCCATGACATCGCTAATCCTTGATGGGATGCTTAGTTTACCAGGTGCACTCTCCCATGACATCGCTAATCCTTGATGGGATGGTTAGTTTACCAGGTGCACTCTCCCATGACATCGCTAATCCTTGATGGGATGGTTAGTTTACCAGGTGCACTCTCCCATGACATCGCTAATCCTTGATGGGATGGTTAGTTTACCGGGTGCACTCTCCCATGACATCGCTATTCCTTGATGGGATGGTTAGTTTACCGGGTGCACTCTCCCATGAAATCGCTAATCCTTGATGGGATGGTTAGTTTACCAGGTGCACTCTCCCATGACATCGCTAATCCTTGATGGGATGGTTAGTTTACCAGGTGCACTCTCCCATGACATCGCTAATCCTTGATGGGATGGTTAGTTTACCAGGTGCACTCTCCCATGATATCGCTAATCCTTGATGGGATGGTTAGTTTACCAGGTGCACTCTCCCATGACATCGCTAATCCTTGATGGGATGGTTAGTTTACCGGGTGCACACTCCCATGACATCGCTAATCCTTGATGGGATGGTTAGTTTACCGGGTGCACTCTCCCATGACATCGCTAATCCTTGATGGGATGGTTAGTTTATCGGGTGCACTCTCCCATGACATCGCTAATCCTTGATGGGATGGTTAGTTTACCGGGTGCACTCTCCCATGACATCGCTAATCCTTGATGCGATTGTTAGTTTACCAGGTGCACTCTCCCATGACATCGCTAATCCTTGATGCGATTGTTAGTTTACCAGGTGCACTCTCCCATGACATCGCTAATCATTGATGGGATGGTTAGTTTACCAGGTGCACTCTCCCATGACATCGCTAATCCTTGATGGGATGGTTAGTTTACCAGGTGCACTCTCCCATGATATCGCTAATCCTTGATGGGATGGTTAGTTTACCAGGTCCTCTCCCATGACATCGCTAATCCTTGATGGGATGGTTAGTTTACCAGGTGCACTCTCCCATGACATCGCTAATCCTTGATGGGATGGTTAGTTTACCAGGTGCACTCTCCCATGATATCGCTAATCCTTGATGGGATGGTTAGTTTACCAGGTGCACTCTCCCATGACATCGCTAATCCTTGATGGGATGGTTAGTTTACCAGGTGCACTCTCCCATGACATCGCTAATCCTTGATGGGATGGTTAGTTTACCAGGTGCACTCTCCCATGATATCGCTAATCCTTGATGGGATGGTTAGTTTAACAGGTGCACTCTCCCATGATATCGCTAATCCTTGATGGGATGGTTAGTTTACCAGGTGCACTCTCCCATGACATCGCTAATCCTTGATGGGATGGTTAGTTTACCAGGTGCACTCTCCCATGACATCGCTAATCCTTGATGGGATGGTTAGTTTACCAGGTGCACTCTCCCATGATATCGCTAATCCTTGATGGGATGGTTAGTTTACCAGGTGCACTCTCCGATGACATCGCTAATCCTTGATGGGATGGTTAGTTTACCAGGTGCACTCTCCGATGACATCGCTAATCCTTGATGGGATGGTTAGTTTACCAGGTGCACTCTCCCATGATATCGCTAATCCTTGATGGGATGGTTAGTTAACCAGGTGCACTCTCCGATGACATCGCTAATCCTTGATGGGATGGTTAGTTTACCAGGTGCACTCTCCCATGACATCGCTAATCCTTGATGGGATGCTTAGTTTACCAGGTGCACTCTCCCATGACATCGCTAATCCTTGATGGGATGGTTAGTTAACAGGTGCACTCTCCCTTGATATTGCTAATCCTTGATGGGATGGTTAGTTTTTCTACCCTTCTACCTTTTTCTGTCTTTCTTGTTTTTGTTTTCTCCAATTTTGTTTTTGTTTTACACATTTTTATTGTATTTTTCTCCACAATGTTTGGATTTTGATTAATGATGCAGTTTATTTGTTATATGCAGGTATATAATATACTGTATATATATATTTATTTATATATTTTTGTAATGTTGCCGAGTGGTAAATGGTTGGAGTGGAACATGAGATAGAGAGAGAGAGAGAGTGCGAGAGAGAGAGAGAGAGAGAGAGAGAGAGAGAGAGAGAGAGAGAGAGAGAGAGAGAGAGAGAGAGAGAGAGAGAGAGAGAGAGAGAGAGAGAGAGAGAGAGAGAGAGAGAGAGAGAGAGAGAGAGAGAGAGAGATTATAGAAAAATAGTATAGAAAGATAGTGTAGAGCCAAAGCTGAGACAGCAGGAACAAAGGAGTAGAAGGAAGAGAGAGCTACATAGATACACAGACCACACAGACCTCAAGGTCCTTACTAGGCAGTCTGGCCTTACAAACTATACATGTATATATGCATATATATATATATATACATATATATACATATATACACCGGTACACACATACACATACATAGATACATACATATATATACAGTATATATACACATATTGTACAGTGCACACACATACACTTACATTTTTTTTTTTTTTTTTTTTTTAGAGAGAGAGCATAAATCGATAAATATATATATATATATATATATATATATATATATATATATATATATATAGAGAGAGAGAGAGAGAGAGAGCGAGAGCGAGGGAGAGAAATAATAAAGAAGAGCACAGGCAATAAGTATGAACACATTGTTAGCGGGCTCTGGAGTAAGGCAAGGTTTAGACAAAGGAAATCTGCAAAAACCTGAATTGCGTTTGTCTTTGAGAGTAACACAAATAGTTGGCATATATCTTCTTTTCAATTAAGGGGAGAGGGTTGTTTTTCTGGTCCCCCTTCTCCCTCATGCTTAGCCCCATTAGTTTTGAGATTGTGAGACGTACGGTCCATTAATTTGTCGATTTAAAGAAATTTCGCCCCATTTCTTTGTCAATGATAAGACTTCGTATAATTTAGGTGTCGATTTTTTCCTGGCGAGCGATTGCGAGTCTGTAATTTTAAAAGGAACCGGCCTTCGGCCGGGAAATTTTCCTACCGAAAAATTTACACATTTATCTTGAAGGTCGGTTTAGTGGGTGTTTTGACGGATTTTTTTTTTTTTTGTTAAAGCTTGATGGAGGTCTAGCGAGGAAACTGAAAGATCTATGAATACATAAATATATAGACCAATATATAAACCCCCTACCCCCTTAATGGCGTTCGTCTGTGAGAGTTATACAAAGAGCGGGCATATATTTTATTGTCAATTATAAAAGAGGAGAAGGTTGTTTTTCTCCCCCCTCCCTCCTCATGTTTAGCCCCATTAGTTTTGAAATTTTATGACGTTCGGCCCATTAGTTTGGCGATTTTAAGACCTTTCACCCCATTTCTTTGTCAATAATAAGACTTTTCGTGGCATTTAGGTGTCGATTTTTTCATGGCGAGCGATAGCCAGCCTGTAATTGTAAGAGGAACCGACCTTCGGCCAGGACATTTTTCTACCGACAAATGTCTTGAAGGAGGGTGTAGGGGGTGTTTTTATAAGCTTGATGGAGGTCTAGCGAGGAAATTGAAAACATATATGAATATTATACTGTATCTATTTACGAATATATATATATATATATATATATATATATATATATATATATATAGAGTACATACCAACAAATATACCCTACCCCTTTAATTGCGTTCGTCTGTAGGAGTAACACAATTAAGGGTTGTGATGTATTAGACGGACCTTTCTTGTGTGTATGTGTGGGTGAGGTGGACTAGAAAGGGTGGGTGTGCTTGTATGTCGGGGTTCGGAACTTCGGATCCTTGTGATGCTGATAACATCTCCAATATTGTTCTTGAAATGTATTCATAGTCACACAGGCAGACTCTCTGACTGTTCTCTCTCTCTCTCTCTCTCTCTCTCTCTCTCTCTCTCTCTCTCTCTCTCTCTCTCTCTCTCTCTCTCTCTCTCTCTCTCTCTCTCTCTCTCTATATAATATATATATATAATATATATATATATATATATATATATATATATATATATATAACAACGGCGTGGTAAACACAAACTCCTGATGTGGCGGCGTCTACGCCGTGGGGCCGCCTAACGAGGCTGCCAACCGCGGATGGCTGGACCGAACCCTTCCACAGCGATACCCCGAGACAAAATCAACGACAGTGGAGGAAAACGGATGCCGGCCGCGGGGAGCAGTTTGGGAGCCAAACCGTCAAAACCATCCCCTGCCCCCCCTCCTGGGGCACGGGTCCTTGGAAAGGCTTCGGTCGCGCCGGGAATTTCCACACACCTCTAACACCACACACACACATCACACAGTTTTCCTACACCGAGCAAATGACTATCTCGGCTGTTCATTTCTCGAAGGAGTTATCAAAGGGAGGGACTTCTTCTAGCCGGAGACAATTGAGAAGCAACCCAGACCCAACGTTCACATACATATGTCCAAACTTGCTCAAAACCCATCCACTTCGAGTCGCCATACTAAGGGTTCAGTTCTCTGCAATTCATGCGGGAACTGGACCCACTGCACCTGCACAACACTTGCCTCCAAGAAAACACTACACAAACACCTGGACCTGTTCTCATGCCCTCCTCTCCCAGTCAAAATCCCTAACACTAAAACCCGTTCCACCTCTCATCCCCAACCCACCTAACCTTCCCATATATTTTCTACTCCCCCACTCCCCCCCCTAAAACAGTCCACCTCTCCCTCCCTAAACCACCTAACCTTCCCATACCATCCACATCCTCAATCAACACACCACACCACATCCTAATCCATTCCAACCACCATCTCCTGCTCCCCAATCCCCACCCCCACCCCACCCCCCCCCCGCATCCCAACCCCCAGTCCCTCCCTCACCCCCACCCCCACCATCACCCCCACCCCCACCCCATCCTCGTTGGACAGCAGCACCCAACATACATCGCTGCACATAACATTAACATTCTTCAACTGAACATAGATGGCATCAACACAAAGAAACACGAACTCTCACACTTCATCAAACAACACAAACATACACATTGCCATCGTACAAGAACCACAACAACTCCGCACAACACAAAAAAACACCCACATTCATAATTTTCACCACCATCAGACAAGACACGGGCTGTCGGCGGGGGCGGTGGGACTCATCACCCTGGTACACAAAGAAATATCATACATAGTAACCAGTGTACAAACAAAACACTCCTCCCCCCAAATGATAAAAACACAACAGAAATACAGTCAATTAAAATACGCACTGGTAACAACAACTCCAAACATAAACATCATCAACACATACATCCTCCCCAAAACATCCCCTACAGTACCAAATGAATACAGACCACACCTTAAAAAAAACTCATCACAAAACACCCACACACCCCACACATCATCCTGGGGTGTGTGACTTCAAACGCCAAAGACGTCGGCCTGGTTGTCGACAACCCCGACACAGACAGGAGGGCTGGTACTACAAAACCACAAACCAGATAACCTTCATCATCCTTAACGACATCCATCAACATAACCCATATTCCTCACCAAGGCCCTTCTATAAAACCCATCATCTCCAGACATCACCTTTTGCTCCCCAGGAAACTCGCCCCCACAACATCCTGGAGGGTGGTCAGGAACCTTAGCTCTGACCACTCCCCGACCATTATCACCACCAAAACCGACTCACCCCAGCTAGCCACAAACACACATACACCAATTATAAAAGAGCTAACTGGGAAGCATTCACAAATGAGGACAAGAACAAAACACTTCACCAACTCTAAAAACAGTACCACCCATCACTAAACATCAACAATGATGTACCAATACTCAATAAAACTATCCAAAACGCTGACAAGAAAAACACCATTCCAAGAGGTAACAGAAAAAGACACAACCCCAACTCACACAAGAAATTCAAAACCTCATCCAGACAACGCGACATACTGAAAACACTCCACAGCACCCACCACACAAGACATCACACAAACAAATTCAAGCACTCAACACCCAAAAACTAACACACAAATACAAGAACACACAAAAACTAAACATTGGAATAACTTCCTACAAACACTTGAGCACAAAACAAACCCAAAAAACTATACAAAACACTAAACAGCATCAAACTTTACAACAGCAACACAACACAATCACATGCTGGCCAATCACAACAACAGACTCTAATCCTTCATGTAAACAACAAGCAAACACTCTCATCAATCACTTCTCACATGTCAGCCACCAGAAAAAACCTCACAAAGCCGGACCGACGTGTTCATCCGACGTAAGAGAGAGACAATTCCCCACAAGACCCTGACTATACACCCGTCACCAGGACAAAGCATATCAATCAACAAATCTCAAGCACTCCACCGCCTGTGGGCCTAGAAACACATAAGCAACATACACCTCAGACCACCTGGGACCACAAGGCATACAAAGCACTCAACTAACATATCAAACTACAGCTATTCACACAACACAATACCAGACATTGGAAGCATGGTATCATCATCACATTCCCCAAACCCAACAAAGACCCCACGCTACCCTCCTCGCACCGACCCCATCACCACTCCTTTGCTCCCCCTCCAAAGTCATGGAACGCCTAGTATTACAACTAATTACACTGACCATACCCCTAAGCTCCAACACAACATGGCTTTAGGCCACTGGCACTCCACAAACACCTTTCTCACAGACCTTACCACAAAGAGCTTTTTTTTTGTTTTTTTTACGACGGCATCAAGGTCAGATAGACCACCACACAGATCCACTAGTAGCCAACACTCGAGACAGTTAGTAAAGCCTTCGATGCCATCCCCCGCCACAACCTAACAAACAAAAATCTATAACACAAACATGCCACAACAACACAAAACGGTGCTGGCCAACTTCTAGCAGGCAGATGTGCACAACGTATCTTTTGCCGGTCAGTCTCTAAAATCAGAAACTTTCCAAACGGAGTCCCACAAGGATCCGTCCTATCGCCCGCACTCTTCAATCTGTACATGCATGAATAGAACTACACCCAATACGCCCAAATAAACTTAGCCATCCTATGGCAGAGACATAAACACTCACATGCACACAACCATGGACCCAAAAAGAGCAACAGGATCTCCTTCAAAAAACCCTATCTCAACACACTACATAAATGGTGCAATACAAACAGACTTAATCTAGCCCCAGCCAAATCCACCGCAACCCTGCTCACAAGTTGGAGACGGAGAACACGAATACAATCCCTTCAACTCACCATTAAACAAACAAACCCACTAACACATACACCCAACACCCAAAATCTAGGAGTAACATATGATACTCATATGACATTCAAACAGCAGACCACCACAACATTAAAAAGCAACTGACACCAGACTTTAACGCCCTCAGGTCACTTGGCTCACACAAAAATTTGGATCCACAACAAAGAAACTACCACCACAATATTATAAACAATACATAAGATCAGTGATGGAATACGCCAAGCCAGCCTGGGCTTGCTAACCTAGCTGAAACACATCATAAGCCCCTTCCAGACTAATCAAAACAACAAAGCCCTGAAGATCATTGACAGGTTGCACAGCTACTGCACCCACAGATCACCTACATCAAGAAACCAAAATCCTCAAAGTCAAAGACCAATTGACATGAGAGGCACTCAATTTTCCTGGCAGCAGCCTCCACGAACCAAGGACCACCCACTAAACTACATGGCAACACTACCGACAGACACCAAGAACTATCAAAACAACACCCCAGCACACGGTATCACACAAATTAGTGTCCTCTCTCCATCCCTGCCCACCCCGAAACCCCAACTTCCAGAAGCACATTCCATACTCATATCTCTCACCGATCCATCCACTCACTCACAGACAAACACGCAGCTGCATGCACGACCCTCCCGAATCCATCCCTTCCGAATCCTCCCTTCCTCGCGAGGACAGAGTCCACTGGCCAGGCTGAGATGCGGACCCATCCAGCTCTCCTGAGCTATCAGAAGAGACTGGATGACCTCGTTGTCGACACCTGCCCGGGGATGTAACACAGCACCCCATACCATTAAACACATCATAGAAGACTGCATTTCACACAACCACTTACGCCAACAACACAATCTACACTCAATGAGAGCTCTGTGGGAAAGCCCGATCGTGGCCATGGCCTTTCTCAGGGACTCGGGGCTGTTCGGCCAGGCAGCTTAGGGAACAACAACAACAACAACAACAACGGCGTGGTAAACACAAACTCAGAACAACAATGAAGTACTATAATTATGTACCATAGACAAATTATATTACTATGTAAGTCAAACTAAATTATAAACTGTATCACACACGCACACACAAACACTCACACACACGGGCTTTAAACAATGCAGACACACGAAAACCCATCAATAACGAAATCCTCATTAAACAGTCCTAAAATCCCAGGATAGAAGTTGACCTCTGCTTTATGATGGTGGTTTTAGCTTTTTAAGGGGAGATGGGTAGTTTTATTTTTTGTATTTTTTCCATTAATTCATATATCCTTTATTTCGTAGTTTCCTCGCTAGACCTCCTCCAAGCTTAAGAAACCACCTCCTAGACCCCCCCCCCCTCCCCTCAAGATAAATGTGTACATTTTTCGTTAGACAAATTTCCCGGCCAAAGGCCTGGATCACTTGCCAGGAAAAATTTGACACCTAAATGACACGAAACGTCTTAAAATTGACGACGAAATGGGGAGAGGGGCGTCAAAATCGCCAAACTAATATGCCGAACGTCTTATAATATCAAAACAAATGAGGCTAAGCACGAGGGAGAAGGTTTCCAGAATAACCGGGCCATCCCCCCTTAATCTGCTTTACCTCTGATCAGGGTCATAGCCTAGGAAGGACTTTAGGGATCACATGAATAAATACCTGTTCAATTAACCCTATTAATTTACGCATTCCTTACTATAGGTAGCGCCAACGAACTTGATCCCTTACCTCTCTGTAACCCAAAGGGGCAGCTGTACGTGATCGCTTGCCTGATCAAGTGGAGTGATCTGCAGCGATGGTCATCAGTGGTTCTCAGACCTGGGATGATTCACACTCTCTTGTCATGTATCGGCTCAATCGGACAACTGATGAATTCAACAGGTGTGGAGGAGCTAGTCGGTGCATCATTTGGAGGCCTGACATCCATCTTCAATGGGAAGGCCTGGCCCAAGGCTATGCGAGCCTTCCGTATGGTTGTGTCTGCTCTTCTTCATGACTTCTTAGAGGAGGGAGAGAAGACTAAAAGACTAGAAGTAAAATTTAAAGCCGAGTTGAAATTATTTCAATGATTTCAAATACATAAGTCATCTGTCCAATCCAATCAATTCAGCGTCCTCTAAAACTTCTAAATTGACTGAAACTTCATCAAAATTGACCCACTGGGCATTGAAAAATGGTCTCTTAGGCGATTATGCTAATTAATGCTAATTCCGTAATTTTGCTAATTGCCCAACATATGCAAGTTAGCATCCGGCAGTTTCTAAGTGCTGGGGATCCATGCTGTACATTGCTAACTTAAAACTTTGGGGTACTCAACATTTCCGGGTTCATATTGCTGGCAAGTAGACTAAGAGCAAACTGACTGTAAATATTCACACTTATTACTTGGTGCACTCTTCCCAAATGATAGAAACGTCAGCCCGATTGCTTTCATTCATTACGAGTTATAAGAAGTTAAGGGGTCAAGATTATTGTCAAGTTCGCTGGAGTTGCCTATAGCCTAATAGCCTTGACCAATCACTTCCTTCGGTATGACAATTTATATTATGGGTAACGTTAGACGATTTTATTATGTTTAGAAAACTAGACATCAAAGGGGTTTAATACTAGCTAGTAACCTGACATATTAACCCCATCAACATTATGACGTATTTTTCATCATAGTCTGGTTACCATTAGACGATTTTCTTTAACTTATAATCTACTTCTAGGATTCAAAGGAATACATACGATATCGATAAACCCTCTGAATTATATAGATCCTGAAGATGCACAAAAATCGTCTAATTTTAGCCAGAATGAAAGGTTAAAATCCGTCATCGTGCTGAAGGGGTTAGAAATGAAAATGATAAGTATGAGAATTTAGCCTATAATCAGTGAGAAATGCCTCATCACCTCCAAAGGGTTAATGCTACCCCAGTATTATAACTCTCTCCCCCCCTCCCACCACCACCAACCCACATACCCGACTTTAGGTAAACCCCTCAATCACCCTTCATATTCCAGGAACAACCTAATTTACCCAGCGGTCACGTGATGGTCAAGTGGTGAGTGGTGGTGGTGTACTGCTTTCATTTGGGTAAGCCAATTTGCTAAGGGTGGAGGGAGGCGTTATATATTTGTATTGCGTACCCATCATAAACATCAACACTTTCATATATTTGTATTGCGTACCCATCATAAACATCAACACTTTTATATATTTGTATTGCGTACCCATCATAAACATCAACACTTTCATATATTTGTATTGCGTACCCATCATAAACATCAACACTTTCATATATTTGTATTGCGTACCCATCATAAACATCATACTTCATATATTTGTATTGCGTACCCATCATAAACATCAACACTTTCATATATTTGTATTGCGTACCCATCATAAACATCAACACTTTCATTTATTCCGTACGATTGGTACGTTAGAGCATTTTTAATAACTATCTCTGTACCGGCGACGTCTTTTTCATTTCATGTTAGCTAGATTTAGACGATTTTATGAAGTTTAGGATGGATAGATAGGTAGCTAAAAGAATGAATTGAGATAGTCTGTAGCCTTATGATTGGTGGAGACATCCTTCCTAAGCAGAATACAAACGTTTAATATTTATCAAAATATAATTAAATGGATGTTACAGGTACAGAAAGGGTTAATGACGTACATAGGTGTTTATTAGCTTTGTAGACTATACTATTTTTCTTTTCAACTGACGGTAAATTGCAAAGTTCCCATCAATTTTTTTCAGTAATTTTGAAGATTTTGTAGTGCAATATGGTACTAATTTTATAAACTTGGTGTTAATATGATGCAGAGACATAGTAGTTTCATATTTTTTCATTACGTATCGAGAAATTAGCTGCCAAGGGATTCAATTTACCGTCAGATGAAATGAAACCGAGTATAGTTCATTATACTGCAGTAGCATTTATATACCGAGTATAGTTCATTATACTGCAGTAGCATTTATAAACCGAGTATAGTTCATTCTCAGTAGCATTTATAAACCGAGTATAGTTCATTATACTGCAGTAGCATTTATAAACCGAGTATAGTTCATTATACTGCAGTAGCATTTATAAACCGAATATAGTTCATTATACTGCAGTAGCATTTATAAACCGAGTATAGTTCATTATACTGCAGTAGCATTTATAAACCGAGTATAGTTCATTATACTGCAGTAGCATTTATAAACCGAGTATAGTTCATTATACTGCAGTAGCATTTATAAACCGAGTATAGTTCATTATACTGCAGTAGCATTTATATACCGAGTATAGTTCATTATACTGCAGTAGCATTTATAAACCGAGTATAGTTCATTATACTGCAGTAGCATTTATATACCAAGTATAGTTCATTATACTGCAGTAGCATTTATAAACCGAGTATAGTTCATTATACTGCAGTAGCATTTATACCAAGTAGTTCATTATACTGCAGTAGCATTTATAAACCGAGTATAGTTCATTATACTGCAGTAGCATTTATATACCGAGTATAGTTCATTATACTGCAGTAGCATTTATAAACCGAGTATAGTTCATTATACTGCAGTAGCATTTATAAACCGAGTATAGTTCATTGTACTGCAGTAGCATTTATATACCGAGTATAGTTCATTATACTGCAGTAGCATTTATAAACCGAGTATAGTTCATTATACTGCAGTAGCATTTATATACCAAGTATAGTTCATTATACTGCAGTAGCATTTATAAACCGAGTATAGTTCATTATACTGCAGTAGCATTTATAAACCGAGTATAGTTCATTATACTGCAGTAGCATTTATATACCGTCATCTTACTTACGCCTAATAATTCCGAGTGTGGGACGTGGTATGATTAGCTGTTTCGCCACAAGTCTTAAGAGGGTACCGGTAGTGGTTATGTTTTGGTCTATTTATTTATTAATATATTTAGTTTTTAGTTTCCTCGCTAGACCTCCATCAAGCTTAAAAAACACCCCCTATATCCCTTTTCAAGATAAATTTGTAAATTGTTCGGTAGAAAAATGTTCCGTCCACCGGTTCTTCCTAAAATTACAGGCTCGCTATCGCTCGCTGGATAAAATCGACACCTAAATGGCATTAAAGGTCTTGATATTGACAAAAAATGGGGCTCAACATAAGGAAGAACGGGAGCCAGAAAAAATAATCATCCCCCTTTAACCCCTTCAAGACCGGTGACGACATTTCAATTATATTCTGGTAACTATTTGACGATTTTATTCAGCTTAGGAAAGACGTCTATCAATTACAAGACTATACAGACTATCTCAATATATCCTTTTAGCTGTCATGTATCTAGCCTAAACTTCATAAAAATCGTCTAAATGTAGCTAAAATTCAATATATGAGACGTCACCGGTACTGTAGGGTTGGTTTTTGGGCCTCCTTTCTCCCTCATGATTAGCCCTATCAGTGTTCAGACTTTTGGCCCATTAGTTTGCCGATTTCAAGACTCTTTCACCCCATTTCTTTGTCAATATTTAGACCATTCATGCCATTTAGGTGTCGATTTTTTCCTGCCGAGTGAAAGCGAGCCTATAATTTAGGAGGAACCGGCTTTCGGCCGGGACATTTTTCTATCAACAATTAAAAACAAAAAATATATATATAGAAAGGGATCTTGATGTGTTTTTTTTTAAAGCTTAATGGAGGTCTAAGGAGGAAAGCAAAAACAAATAAATATATATAAATCTACCAAATATGTAACCCTTCCCCCTGAACTCCCTGGCTATGTCGTAACTCATGATCGTCTTTGGTTATCCCAATACCCTTCCATTATAAAGTGCCCGCCTTTCATCAGTCTACCCTAACCATCACCATGTTCTTTGCCTTTACGCCGTGTTTTTATATTGCTAGATAATCTTCGCTGCTCGATTATAGTCTGATCATATTTTCATTATACTCTTTCCTGTTCTATTATAGCCTCATTATATTCTGTCCATATTATCATAATATCCTGACATGCATTACCCATCCTCCTTCCACCGCATCACTATCCCTTTATGATCACCTCCATCCCTATATATATATAGTATATATATATATATATATATATGATTTTTGTTTTCTTTCTTTCTTCCAACTACTCCCTCTCGTGTATAGACTGAGAGCCTGTACATTCAACCGTTCGTTCAACGGTGAAGCCTGTGAGGTCTCGTTCCAGTCTAGGGAGTGAGACATGTGAAGGACGTTTAGCTGCAACCAGCCCCCGCCATTTGCCTTCGCAGGATGCACGGGGCCTGGTTGCCCACCCACAGCTCGAAGCAGCCCCATCTCTGGAGCTGCTTCGGCTCTGTGCTTCACTGTCTCATCCCCTAGTCTCGGACCTTCACTCTCAGAACGCCACCTATTAAGCAATTAATCACCACCAACCCTTTATAATCACCACCAACCCTTTATAATCACCACCAACCCTTTATAAACACCACCAACCCTTTATAATCACCACCAACCCTTTATAATCACCACCAACCCTATATAATCAGCACCAACCCTTTATAATCACCATCAACCCTTTATAATCACCATCAACCCTTTATAATCACCACCAACCCTTTATAATCACCACCAACCCTTTATAATCACCACCAACCCTTTATAATCACCACCAACCCTTTATAATCACCACCAACCCTTTATAATCACCACCAACCCTTTATAATCACCAACCCTTTATAAACACCACCAACCCTTTATAATCACCACCAACCCTTTATAATCACCACCAACCCTTTATAATCACCACCAACCCTTTATAGTCACCACCAACCCTTTATAATCACTACCAACCCTTTATAATCACCACCAACCCTTTATAAACACCACCAACCCTTTATAATCACCACCAACCCTTTATAATCACCACCAACCCTTTATAAACACCACCAACCCTTTATAATCACCACCAACCCTTTATAATCACCACCAACCATTTATAATCACCACCAACCATTTATACCTTACCTTACCTTTGGATGTGTTCGCCGCTCCTCTAGCGGCACCAAGGAACGCGACGCCCCTCGTTATGGGTGGTGATTTGGTGCAGTAGACTGTTTGAAGCGACAGCTCGCTCCCTTGCGAGGATGGGCTCGTCTGGCACTTTTTGCAGTTCGACATCTAGGGCTCTCTTGAAGTTGTCTAACGAGATGTCCCTCATGTCTCTTACTCGCCGTGGGAGTTTGTTGAAGAGACGTGGGCCTCTGTGTGATAACCAGCCCTCTCGCAGAGAGCCCATAGCACCCCTGTTATTCATCCGGGGGATTTCGCATTCCCAGCCTCTCCTATCACTGAATTTCATGACTATCGGAGTATGTAGGTTTGGTACTAAACCCTCTGCGATTTTCCACGTGTATATTATTAGGTAACGTTCTCTTCTACGTTCCAGTGAGTACAGATTCAGTGCTCTTAAACACTCCCAATAGTGTAGATGTTTTATCGAACTTATATGCGAAGTGAAATTTCTTTGTACACTCTCTACGTCATTTATTTCACCTGCTTTGTATGGGGATGTTAATACGCTACAGTATTCAAGCCGCGGTAGCACTAGAGATTTGAAGAGCGTTATCATAGGCAATTCACCGCGTGTTTTAAAAGTACGCAGAATCCAACCCGTTAGACGTTTCGCAGCCGCCACTGTGACCTGGTTAGGTACTTTGAAACCCATATTTTCAGACATTAATACCCCGAGGTCTTTCACACTGTCTTTCCGTTCTATTATGTGGTTAGATTCTGTTAAGTAATTTGTAATTTCTTTAACACCATTATTATCTCCGTACCGTATTAATTGGAATTTTTCCTCATTGAATTGCATGTTGTTTTCCCTGGTCCACTGGAACACTACATTCATGTCTTCCTGCAGTCGGCCCGTGTCCTCTTGTGTGTTTACTATCTTGCTTAATTTTGTGTCATCAGCAAAAGACGACACCGTACTGTGTCTGGTGTTGGTATCTATGTCGCAAATTAGTATGAGGAACAGAAGGGGCGCTAGCACTGTTCCTTGGGGCACTGAGCTTTTGACATCCGAAGGCTCAGAAGTGACTTGGTTTACTGCTACCGATTGTTTTCGGTTTACGAGGAAATTGTATATCCACCGTCCGATTTTCCCAGTTATACCTTTTGCTTTCAGTTTGTGGGCTATTATACCATGGTCACATTTATCAAATGCCTTAGCAAAATCGGTGTAAATGACATCCACGTTTTTTCTTTTCTTCTAGCGCTTTAAGAATTTTGTCATAGTGTTCCAAAAGTTGTGAGAGACTGATCTTCCCGCTCTGAACCAATGTTGACCGGTGTTGTGTAGTTCATTTGTCTCCATGAATGTTGAAATTTTGCTTCGCAGGACTCGCTCGAAAACTTTAATGATGTGAGAGGTTAGAGCTACCGGGCGGTAGTTTTTTGGTAGTGCTTTACTCCCTCCTTTATGCAGTGGGGGCAATTATTGCGTTTTTCAAGCTATCTGGTATGTCACCAGTGTCTAGACTCCTTCTCCACATTATAGCTAGGGGTTTTGAGAGGTTTTCCTTACATTTTTTCATTAGGATCGAATTCCAAGAGTCCGGGCCTGGTGCCGAGTGGGATGGCATGTTGGAAATGGCCTCTTCTATGTCTTTTGGACCGAATCAATATCCAGCATCTGAGGGGTTTCCGTGGGGGAGGTTTCCATGAAAAATATCTTTTGGTCTCTGATGACTTTTGTTTCATCAGGCTCACTGAATGCCATTTCATACTGCCTGCTTAAGAGTTCGCTCATTTCCTTTTTGTCCCCTGTGAAAGAGCCGTCCCCTTTGCTCAGTGGGCCGATGTTTGATGTTGTTTTAGCCTTTTGTTTGGCGTATGAAAAGAAGTATTTGGAATTTTCCTTTATACCTGCAATAGCTTTCCTCTCCTCTTCCATATGTTGTAGTTCATATGATATTCTTAGCCTTTGTTCATTATAATCACCACCAACCCTTTATAAACACCACCAACCCTTTATAATCACCACCAACCATTTATAATCACCATCAACCCTTTATAATCACCACCAACCCTTTATAATCACCACCAACCCTTTATAATGAGTAATAAGTTTATTTTCATCAGTATATTGAAAGTTTATCTAATGAATTGTAAACTAATCTGTCAAGCATTATTTACTCTACCCCAATCAAAGTACAATCTAAGCCAATCTAGTTTTATCCAACCCTTTTTAATTCAATGTGATCTAATAAACTGGCCGCCTTCCTAATCAAAGCCACCGCCCTTATTATCCTGGGTTAGCCTTGGTTATCTTAATTTCACTTGTTACACTTGACTTAATCAACGGGTTTCTTTACAAAAATATCAGGTGTTCGTATGCATTAATTTTTAATCTTTATATATTTTTCGATGAAACCTCGAAGAAAATATGATCAAATAGAATACATTTTGATATACAGTATATAATTTATTTAATTATACTTATGAGGGCTGGTCCTACCCAGAGTGAGGTTTATCATCCTCTACCTCTACT
The DNA here is from genome assembly GCA_032716605.1 of Paralithodes platypus. Lineage (NCBI taxonomy): Eukaryota > Metazoa > Arthropoda > Malacostraca > Decapoda > Lithodidae > Paralithodes > Paralithodes platypus. The sequence goes on along the minus strand of CM064503.1, from coordinate 57,909,403 downwards.
GTCTGTCTCTCTTACTGTCCAACTTTTCCTTCTGGTGGCATGGGGCTAGGAATCTTCCTCCCCTTGTAAAATTCACGTACTAGACGAGGCAGAGTAGGGGGCAAGGGAACACAAAAGTGGTCCCGGACCCTAAGAAATATAACTTTAAATGTTTCTGTTCGGGCACTGTCTCGACTGTACCTGAGTAGGCTTTATACACACATAATTGTATAAAGACATTTACCATAATGCGTTTTTCCCCAATAGTCATTGTATAATATAAAATTATTGCCACGTTTTTCTAATATAACAAGGCGAATACATTAAAGTAATATCATATATTTATAAAAGATCAACAACCCTGGTAGATTGCATGATATTATTATATCACATTATTTCAGAATTATTATATTCCATGATCATTACTACCACCATCACCACCACCACCACACACGCGCACCCTATACAGTATATCATTACTACCACCACCACCACCATCACCACCACACACGCGCACCCTATACAGTATATCATTACTACCACCACCACCACCACCACGCGCGCACCCTATACAGTATATCATTACTACCACCACCACCACCACACGCGCGCACCCTATACAGTATATCATTACTACCACCACCACCACCACACGCGCGCACCCTATACAGTATACCACCACCACCACCACCACCACCACCACACATGCGCACCCTATACAGTATATCATTACTACTACCACCACCACACACGCTCACCCTATACAGTATATCATTACTACCACCACCACCACACGCGCGCACCCTATACAGTATATCATTACTACCACCACCACCACACACGCGCACCCTATACAGTATATCATTACTACCACCACCACCACCACCACACGCGCGCACCCTACACAGTATATCATTACTACCACCACCACCACACACGCGCACCCTATACAGTATATCATTACTACCACCACCACCACCACCACACACGCGCACCCTATACAGTATATCATTACTACCACCACCACCACACGCGCACCCTATACAGTATATCATTACCACCACCACCACCACCACACGCACACACCCTATACAGTATATCATTACTACCACCACCACCACACGCGCACCCTATACAGTATATCATTACTACCACCACCACCACACGCGCGCACCCTATACAGTATATCATTACTACCACCACCACCACCACGCGCGCACCCTATACAGTATATCATTACTACCACCACCACCACCACCACACGCGCGCACCCTATACAGTATATCATTACTACCACCACCACCACCACCACCACCACCACCACCACCACACGCGCACCCTATACAGTATATCATTACTACCACCACCACCACACGCGCGCACCCTATACAGTATATCATTACTACCACCACCACCACACGTGCACCCTATACAGTATATCATTACTACCACCACCACCACACACGCTCACCCTATACAGTATATCATTACTACCACCACCACCACACACGCACACCCTATACAGTATACTACCACCACCACCACACGCGCGCACCCTATACAGTATATCTTACTACCACACCACCACCACCACACGGCACCCTATACAGTATATCATTACTACACCACCACACACAACAGCACTATAAATATACTACCACCACCACCACACGCACCCTATACAGTACTCATTACTACTAACCACCACCACAGCGCGCACCCTATACAGTAAAAATATCGAGTAACCTAAAACCGAGTCAACAATGTTCAGAAGTTGTTAAGAAGGCAAACAATAATTGGCTTTATAGGCAGATCATTTGAGCATAAAGTCCAAAGACTATCCTAAACCCTTTACAATTCCTTAGTCCGCCCTCTTCTGGAATACTGCGTTCAATGCTGGTGCCCTTATTACCAAAAATAAACAAGCTAGAAACGAGTTCAACGTAAAGTTACCAAATGATACTAGCCTAAAGAACAACCATAACGAAGAGCGTCTTAGAGAATTAAATCTATTTCCTTTAACCCAGCGCAGATTAAGAGGTGACTTAATTCAAGTGTTCAAAATCATCAAAGGCATCGACAATATAAACTGTAGTAAGTACTCACTATCGCCAATTAATTACAACGCAAAACGGTTGCAAAATTATTGGTAAATCTTTTAACTCACACGAATCTAAGAATTTCTTCTTTCAATCGAGTTGTCAACTTGTGGAATGGCTTCCCCGAGACGTTATAGACTGCAGCACCGTTGATTCATTTACATTTCCGCCTAGACAAATATCTCGCATCAAACCCGCGACTGACTGCGTTTGTAATGAATAACTTTATTTTATCCTCCCCTCAGTTACTAACCCATATGTCCCCTACTAACTTCCTAGTCCTGCCACGTTAGTGGCAGGGCAGTAATTCCCTTTCCAATGTTCCCTTACCCACTCTAAACCACTATTTGGACACTTGATCCTCAGTGTTTTGGAGGACAAGCAGCCTAGAAGGGTCACTAGATCTGTTGTTGCTTGATTTCCTTTGTACTCCTTTGTATATCATTACTACCACCACCACCACCACACGCGCGCACCCTATACAGTATATCATTACTACCACCACCACCACCACCACCACCACCACCACCACACCACACACACTCACCCTTTACAGTATATCATTACTACCACCACCACCACCACCACCACCACGCGCACCCTAAACAGTATATCATTACTACCACCACCACCACACACACGCACCCTTTACAGTATATCATTACTACCACCACCACCACCACCACGCGCACCTAAACAGTATATCATTACTACCACCACCACCACACACACGCACCCTTTACAGTATATCATTACTACCACCACCACCACCACCACCACACACGCGCACCCTAAACAGTATATCATTACTACCACCACCACCACCACACACGCTCACCCTATACAGTATATCATTACCACCACCACCACCACCACCACCCTATACAGTATATCATTACTACCACCACCACCACCACCACAACACACATACTACCCCACCACCACACCGCACCCTATACAGTATATCATTACCACCACCACCACCACCACCACCACGCACACCCTATACAGTATATCATTACTACCACCACCACCACCACACACGCGCACCCTATACAGTATATCATTACTACCACCACCACCACCACACACGCGCACCCTATAGAGTATATCATTGCTACCACCACCACCACCACCACACACGCGCACCCTAAACAGTATATCATTACTACCACCACCACCACCACACACGCTCACCCTATACAGTATATCATTACTACCACCACCACCACCACCACCACCATGCGCGCACCCTATACAGTATATCATTACTACCACCACCACCACCACCACACGCGCGCGCACCACCACACACGCGCACCCTATACAGTATATCATTACTACCACCACCACCACCACCACCACACACGCGCACCCTATACAGTATATCATTACTACCACCACCACCACCACCACACACGCGCACCCTATACAGTATATCATTACTACCACCACCACCACCACGCGCGCACCCTATACAGTATATCATTACTACCACCACCACCACCACACACGCGCACCCTATACAGTATATCATTACTACCACCACCACCACCACCACACACGCACACCCTATACAGTATACTACCACCACCACCACACGCGCACCCTATACAGTATATCATTACTACTACCACCACCACCACACGCGCGCACCCTATACAGTAAAAATATCGAGTAACCTAAAACCGAGTCAACAATGTTCAGAAGTTGTTAAGAAGGCAAACAAAATAATTGGCTTTATAGGCAGATCATTTGAGCATAAATCCAAAGACGTAATCCTAACCCTTTACAATTCCTTAGTCCGCCCTCTTCTGGAATACTGCGTTCAATGCTGGTGCCCTTATTACCAAAAAGACATAAACAAGCTAGAACGAGTTCAACGTAAAGTTACCAAAATGATACCTAGCCTAAAGAACAAACCATACGAAGAGCGTCTTAGAGAATTAAATCTATTTCCTTTAACCCAGCGCAGATTAAGAGGTGACTTAATTCAAGTGTTCAAAATCATCAAAGGCATCGACAATATGAACTGTAGTAAGTACTTCACTATCGACCAATCTAATTACACGCGGGGAAACGGTTGCAAAATTATTGGTAAATCTTTTAACTCACACGAATCTAAGAATTTCTTCTTCAATCGAGTTGTCAACTTGTGGAATGGGCTTCCCCGAGACGTTATAGACTGCAGCACCGTTGATTCATTTAAATTCCGCCTAGACAAATATCTCGCATCAAACCCGCGACTGACTGCGTTTGTAAATGAATAACTTTATTTTATCCTCCCCTCAGTTACTAACCCATATGTCCCCTACTAACTTCCTAGTCCTGCCACGTTAGTGGCAGGGCAGTAGTTCCCTTTCCAATGTTCCCTTACCCACTCTAAACCACTATTTGGACACTTGATCCTCAGTGTTTTGGAGGACAAGCAGCCTAGAAGGGTCACTAGATCTGTTGTTGCTTGATTTCCTTTGTACTCCTTTGTACTCCTTTGTATATCATTACTACCACCACCACCACCACACGCGCGCACCCTATACAGTATATCATTACTACCACCACCACCACCACCACACACGCACACTCTATACAGTATATCATTACTACCACCACCACCACCACCACCACCACACACACGCACCCTTTACAGTATATCATTACTACCACCACCACCACCACCACCACCACCACCACCACCACCACGCGCACCCTAAACAGTATATCATTACTACCACCACCACCACACACACGCACCCTTTACAGTATATCATTACTACCACCACCACCACCACACACGCGCACCCTATACAGTATATCATTACTACCACCACCACCACCACCACCACACACACGCACCCTTTACAGTATATCATTACTACCACCACCACCACCACGCGCACCCTAAACAGTATATCATTACTACCACCACCACCACACACACGCACCCTTTACAGTATATCATTACTACCACCACCACCACCACCACCACACACGCGCACCCTATACAGTATATCATTACTACCACCACCACCACCACACACGCTCACCCTATACAGTATATCATTACTACCACCACCACCACCACGCGCGCACCCTATACAGTATATCATTACTACCACCACCACCACCACCACCACACACGCGCACCCTATACAGTATATCATTACCACCACCACCACCACCACACACGCGCACCCTATACAGTATATCATTACTACCACCACCACCACCACACACGCGCACCCTATACAGTATATCATTACTACCACCACCACCACCACGCGCGCACCCTATACAGTATATCATTACTACCACCACCACCACCACCACACACGCGCACCCTATACAGTATATCATTACTACCACCACCACCACCACCACCACCACCACACACGCTCACCCTATACAGTATATCATTACTACCACCACCACCACCACCACCACCATGCGCGCACCCTATACAGTATATCATTACTACCACCACCACCACCACCACCACACGCGCGCGCACCACCACACACGCGCACCCTATACAGTATATCATTACCACCACCACCACCACCACCACACACGCGCACCCTATACAGTATATCATTACTACCACCACCACCACCACACACACGCGCACCCTATACAGTATATCATTACTACCACCACCACCACCACACACGCGCACCCTATACAGTATATCATTACTACCACCACCACCACACACGCGCACCCTATACAGTATATCATTACTACCACCACCACCACCACACACGCGCACCCTATACAGTATATCATTGCTACCACCACCACCACCACCACACACGCGCACCCTATACAGTATATCATTACTACCACCACCACCACCACCACACACGCTCACCCTATACAGTATATCATTGCTACCACCACCACCACACAGGCGCACCCTATACAGCATATACTCTTGGAAAAAAAAACCACCCTCCTCACCGTTAATTACGGAGTCAATAGTGCGGATTTTTGTTGCGTCAGTTCACAGGAAAGCTGAAACTGTAAGGCTGTATACGGATGATTACCTGAGACTGTATGGAGGGAGGGGGGGGGGGGGGCGTTATAGATAGATAGATAGATAGATGGATAGATAAATAAATAGATAAACAACAAATAGACCAACAAATATATCCTTCCCCCTTAAGAGTCCCAGGGATGCAATATGGCGACCACTGTAAATAATGTTATCGTTACCCCCCTAACAATAGATGGCCCTGGTCCCGCGGAGGAAGCCAAGGGTGGGGCAAAAAGAAAATTAGGCAGGAGATATTATGATGGATAGTATTTTGGATGAGGGAAGAATATGATGAACAAGAACAGGAAACAATTAGCTACGAGAGACGAGAGAAGGAACAGAAAGTAGAGAATAGAGATAGAAAATACATGGAGATATTATTAGAAGAAAGGATAACAAAATCGTAAAAATATATGAATATGGATGACATTTTGGACAAGGAAATAAGACGATAATAATATTAAGGAAACAATTATATACGAAAGAAAGTAAAGAAGTAAAAGTAAGATAGAGAAGAAGGAACAATGTGAAGAAAGCCAGGGAGATGGGAAAAGGCAAAACTATATAAAAAGATAGGTATATATATATATATATTCTTTCTCTCTCTCTCTCTGTTGTCGAGTGAATATAAGACGGTAAGGAAACTACGAGAGCCGAAACATGTATAAAAACAAAAGATATATATGAAGTTTAATGCAAATTGTGCGAGAGAAGAAACGATAATAAATTGAGGAGTTACAAAGATGAACGAGACTTTTGATTAAGTAATGGAAGAGTTAATAACAACAGGAAACAATTAGCTAATATACATGGAAGAAGAAACATGCAGATTATAGGAGAAAGGTGCAATTATTACGAAAGGGGAAAGGATGATAAGGGGCAATAAATGATAATACATTTGGGATGTGAAATTGATTGAGAAATTGATGAGAGAGGATGAAGATAAAGAAGAACAGATGCTAATGAAGAAGGCATAATATATGAAGAAAATACATGTAATAATCTAATGCATTAATTTCACTCCCAACACCAAACACCTCTCAATAAAATTAATGAAAGTATATGATCCACCCGGGATTCGAACCTGGGTTACCACATACAGATCCTAAACACTCTAACCGTTACACCATCAATACTACGCCACCCCTGCTGGGGGGGGGGGGGGGGGGAGGGACGTAACTTTAAGAATAATAATGCATCGTGGTACTGAAAGGGTTAAGAAGAAGATGCATGGTAATGGATAAAGGAAATGAAGGAAGAGATAAAAAGACGAACGAGGGATCATAAACAGAGGAAGGAAAAGTTTGGGAGAATAACGGAGGGGAGAGTGGGAGGAGAACATTAGCAAGGCAACCAAATTAAGGGGGAGGGTTGGTTTTTCTGGTCCCCCTTATCCCTTATGTTTAGCCCCATTGGTTTCCAGATTTAAAAACAAACTATCAGCGCAACCAAATTGATTTTTTTTTTATTGATTTTTTTTTGGAGGGGGGGGGTTCCCCCTTCTCCCTCATGTTTAGCCCAATTAGTTTTCATATTTTTAAGAAGTTTTAAGCTTGATGGAGGAAAGTAAAGAAATATTTATTATAATTTAATATCGACCAATAAATATACCTTTCCCCTTAAAACGAGCAATGAAGTGGAAGGAATAGTTTGGAAGAATAACGGATGTGAGAGAGAGAGAGAGGAAAACTAGCAAAGCAACCAAATTAAAACGAACAATTGCGAGGGATGTGCAGTTGGAGGAAGATGGTGAGGTTTGACGCATATTAACACAAGTTCGTTAACACTTAGAACAAGAAATTATATGCAAAGAAGGGGAGGAGAGGGTTAATGAAATGATTGGATGATAAGTGATTTAGGCAAGAACATGGAGGGGAATTAAACTTGGGGAATAGGATGGTATCTGCAAGTGAATTTAAGAAATTAAGTAGTGAAAAAAAAACTATAATTACAATTGCTGTTTTGGGGAATAAAATCAGTAAAGACAGTATGAAGGTAAAATGGAATAGCCTGATTAATGCAGTAGTATTAGTATATAGTATAGTAGTAAATATATATTTTAATTGCAGAATAAAACATTAGTGAAAAGAACTAGAAAGGAACATGGTAACTATTATACAGTAAATATGTATTTGGATGATATTTATCCGTATGATATTAGGTGAAGGCTGGTCCTATCTAGAGTGAGGTTTGGCATCCTTTACCCAACCTTAGCCGTTTCTGTCTGTCTCTTTTATTGTCCTATTTTTCCTTCTTGGGGCATAGAACTAGGAATTTTCCTCCCCTTGTATAATTATCCTACTAAACGAGACAGAGAGAGGGGCGAGGGAACGCAAAAGTGGTCCCAGACCCTAAGAATTGGACCTTTGTTGCTTCTGTTCGGGCTCTGTCTCGAGTCGGCCACCCCCAGCTATGGGGTATGTGCCTGGGTAGATACATACATACATTCATGATACTGTCTTGATAACCTAATGCTTAGTGTGTGGAATTTCGGTGTGAGTATCCTAGGTTCGAGTCCTTGGAATACCATATGTATTCATACTTTTATTGATTTCATTAGTTAGGTTTACTTGTAAATTAATAATTTGGTGGGTTGGTGAAAACAAATATGAAATTATAAGAATGGAAGCAGCAAAAGGAATATCAGATTACAGTACATGCAACAGAATAGCAATATCCAAAGTGCCGTAAGTGAATAAAGACTTAGGAATATATGGATAAAGAAATAAAAGAACATTAATGGAGACAAGGAAAATTTATTAAGAACACAACGAAAGAGGAAAGATGAAACACGGTGAAAAAGAGAGGGAGAGAGAGTCTGTAAAATGGTAAAAGTTGAATTGGAGAAACTAGGACAAAAGAAATTAAGTTAAGAAAGTGGTAAGAAGGATTTAGAAAAGACAGGAAGAGTTAAGGGAGCTCAGACGGTATTGTGCAGCATAATTTACTGGTTCGGCTCAATGGTTTAAGCAAGGGGTTTAGTTTGCTCTCTAAACCTCCATCAAACTTAAAAAAACACCCACAAGACCCCCTTTTGATATAAATGTGTACATTTTTCGGTTGAAAAATGTCCCGGTCGAGGGCCGATTCCTGTTCAAATACAGGCTCGCTTTCGCTTGCCAGGAAAAAAAGTCGACACCTAAGTGGCATGAAAGGTCTTCTATCTATCTATCTATTGCCTGACGCCGTGATCCCCGAAGGGGTGGCCACGAACGAACCGCCCACATGCACCTCTGTCCCCAGTCAGTCGGCGCCCCTCCTCCCAACCAGCACCGCCTTCATTCATATACTTCCTCACTCCATCCTTCCACCTCTCCTTCGGTCTACTTCTCCCTCTCTGTCCTTCCACCTCGCTCTCGTACACCCTCTTAGTCATTCTCTCGCTTCCGATACGTTCCATATGTCCGAACCATCTCAAGTTGTTCCTTTTCACACTTTCCAGCACATCTACCTCCACACCACACCTCCTTCTTAATTCCTCATTCGTCTGTCTATCCCTCCATGTAACTCCGCACGCACTTCTCAAGCAACTCATTTCCACCGCTCTCACTCTTGGTCTGAGTCTCTTCCCGAACGTCCATGCTTCGCTTCCGTAAGTTAGTGTCGGGATTACCACACTGTGATGCAAGGACTTCTTCACTTCCATACTGACCACTCTATTTCTTGTTACCGGTACTGCTTTCAACGTTCCTACAACCCTCTTCACCTGTTGTACCCTCTCCCGCACTTCTTCATCCATAGTCCCAACTTTACTCAACACACTGCCCAGATACTTAAAAGAGCTGACGATCTCCATAGCCTGACCGTTCAACTTCACCTCACACTCTGTGACTTCACCCCTTTCGAAGACCATAACCTTGCTCTTCCCCGTATTTACCTTCAAATTCCGTTTATCGCACACTATTTCAAACTCATTTACCAGACCCTGCAACTCCCATTCATTATCGCTAATCAGAACTGTATCATCCGCAAACAGCAGTATAGGCAGCTTCCACTCATTTCCCTCCCTTTTCAGCGACACACCAACATCCACTGCTCTTCCTAGTATTTCTTTCATGACTCCAGCCACATATACAGTAAAAAACCACGGGGACATCACACACCCCTGTTTCAACCCAACACTCAGGTCAAAGAACTCGCTCTGTTCATTCTCCACACATACTGCCGCTTTTGCACCCTCATATATGCTCTTCACTGCTTTCAGCAACTTGCCATCTACTCTGTATATTCTAAGTACTTTCCACATGCCTTCTCTATCCACTCCGTCATAGGCCTTCTCCAAGTCCATAAAGGCAACATACACCTTTTGTTGCTTCTCCAGATATTTCTCCACAACACAATTCAGGGTAAAAATCTGATCTACACATCCTCTTCCCTTCCTAAAACCTCCCTGCTCGTCGCCTATCCATTTCTCCGTTCTCACTCTCACTCTCTCAATCACTACCCTACTGTACACCTTCCCTACTACGCTTAAAAAGACATATTCCTCGGTGGTTACCACACACTCCTCTTTCCCCTCTGCCCTTATATAGGGGGACTATTATGCCAGTCTTCCAGTCATCGGGTGCATTCCCCTTCTCCCATGCTAGTTTGCACATTTTCCATACCCATTCCATCACTATTTCACCACCATACCTCAACATTTCCCCACACACTCCATCTGTTCCTGGTGCTTTCCCCAACTTCACTCTTTTCATAGCTTCCCACACTTCTGACCTCCTGATCCCCACCTCCTCCTCCACTACTTCTCCTCTTCTCCCTCCCACACCATATCCAACCATGTTTGCTGGCTCTTCATTTCTTACATTTAGCAACTCATTGAAGTACTCCCTCCATCTTTCGACTCTCTCTTGCTTCTCGGCTAGCATTCTCCCATTCTTATCTTTCACACCCTTACTGTTGTTGTTGTTGTTCCCCATGCTGCCTAGCCGAACAGCCCCAAGGCCCCGAGCAAGGCCTAAGCCATAACCGAGCGCCCCCACAGAACCCTACTCGCCGACCACAATAAAGCCTGGGTGACCGAAGCCACTCCATGGCGGGGAGATGAGGAGGGTGCGGAAACGCCCGGGAAACCAAAGCCCCACCCAGGGCCCTGTGCCCCTCAGCAATTATGTAGAGAAAGTTGAGGGGCAAGGGAAAAATGTGACGCTTTGGCTTCCAATCTTGGTAGATTAGGAGATCAATCCACGGAAGAGACGCCGTCACTTGAGATCTAGAAAATATATAAGTAAAAGGAACAGTCAGAGTAAGCTATGGGTATGGCAGAGATTGCTCAGTTCTCAATCTGATAGACCAGCCCATCACCACATGACTAGAACCCAATCCTCTCGGCATCAGCTAGGAAAGGCCCTAGAAAGCCGCCTTTGGCGGGGGGATAGCTCCCCTATTTCAACCCTTTTCGGGGTTGGGCACCCGCCGACACCCTTACTGTTTTCCTTGCTACCTTCCCTAACTTTCTTGACTTCTTTCCAGAACAGTTTCTTACACTCCCTCCATTTTACACTCAGATTCCTTCCAAATTCCTCATCTACTCTTCTCTTACTTTCCTTCACTACTCTCTTCACCACTCTCTTACTCTCCACGTACCTCGCTCGTTTCTGACTCTCCAAATCTTCATTCCCTCTACTACCCAACCACTCTCTATACGCTTTCTTCTTGTCTTCCACAGCTATTTTTACCTCCTCTGTGCACCATGCTGTACCTTTCACCACCTTACTCCACACACCTCCTCACATGCTGCACAGATCTCTTCCTTAAACACCTTGCTTATCTCCTCCATATCTTCCAGGTCGAACCCACCTAGTCGTCTTTCTACTGCTCTCCTGTACTCTTCCCTGATTTCCTCCTCCTGTAGCCTCTCCACCCTCTTCACCATTCCACCTTCCTCTCGCCTCCCTCCAGCTCTCCTCACCCACTTCTTTTGTATCCTAACCTTAGCTACTACTACATAATGATCAGACAGACCCCCTCCAATACCCCTATTCATTCTTCATCCACACATATATATAATCAATCAATGACTTTCGTTCCACCACTGTCTTATTCTTCATCGTCCACACCACTTTCCATGTGTACCTGTGTATCATTCTGTGTCAGAAGAAGGTGTTGGCTATCCACAACCTCCTCCCCACACATACGTCCACAAGTGCACTACCATTCCCATTCACCTCTGACGGTACCCCCCACCCTCGCACCACTCCATCAACTTTCCTATCACCCACCTTACCATTCATATCCCCAATCAGAAATATTCTTTCGTTCTTGTCAAACTTATCCAGGCACGCCTCCACATTCACCCAGAACTCCTCTTTCTCTCTTACAAGTTTATCCTCTGTTGGAGCATACACACACACAATCACCCACGTTTGTATTCCTACTTTCATTCTCACCCACACAACCCTTGAGACCACAGACCGATATTCTCTTACACACTCCTTCCATTTGTTACTTACAAACAAACACGCACCTTCTCTCGCTGCTACCTCACTCACTCCAGCATACACACCCATTCCACACTCCCACTCTCTCACATCTGTACCCTTCCATTTGGTCTCAGTCATTCCACATACATCCAGCCTGGAATTCACTAATACTTCCAGTACCTCTCTCTCTGTTGTGCCATCATTCATGCCACTCACGTTCCATTTACCTATTCTCAGAATGTCATTAAGCTTGTCCATAGTCGGTTGGGGTTCGTCAACACAGGGTTCTTCCGCATCCGAGGCTGAAAGGTCTTAATATTGGCAAAGAAATGGGGCAAAAGGTCTGAAAATCGCCAAACTAATGGAGCGAATGTCTTGAAATCTCATAACTAATAGGGCTAAACATGAGGGAGGAGCACTCGAAATACTAACTGCCTCCCCTTAATATTAGGAAGAGAATGAAGGAGGTGTTACACTATACTCTGTTTATATACTCTGTTTATTTTCAACTGACGGTAAATTGCAAAGTTCCCATCAAGATTTCTCAGTTATTTTGAAGCTTTTGTTGTGAAAAACAGTGATAATTATACAAACGTGGTCTTAATAATTATGATACAGACATAAAGTAGTTTCATATTTGTCCATTAACCCCTTCTATACCGGCAACGTATTTGTAATTGGATTTCAGCTACATTTAGACAATTTTATTAAGCTTAGGAAGGATATGTAGTAGCAAGAAGGATTTATTGGGATAGTTTGTGGCCTTTTAATTGGTAGACGTCCTTCCTAAGCTGAATATAATGGTCTAAATGTAGCTGAACTCAAATATATAGTACGTCGCCGGTACAGAAGGGGTTAAGTATCGGGAAAGTAGCTGCTAAGAGATTCAATTTATCGCCAGTTGAAAATAAACCAAGTATAGGCCTTCTACCGTCAGTTATTTATCAGCAACGTTTTTGGGATAGTTTATATTGGTATTTGAAACTAAAATTAAGATATATTAATTTAAGTGACAGATCTAGAACTATTTTAATTTTGTATTGCAATTTATGTATTTATGTACACTCACGCGTACTAAAAGTTGCTCAGGGGAGGGTCCTTCCTTACCCTACTCCACCCTGGGCAGGTGGAAGGGGAGAGTCGTGTCCAAGACTACCCCCACCTACCCCCAAACTACCCCCAACTCCCCCACCTACCTTCTCTAGCTGGCAGTTAGTGATTAGCGACGATTGTTCTCATGTATTGCAAATTATTGTTAAACCATCATTGCACATGCTTACAATGGCTAATATTAATAATTTATTAGGAATATATTAATACAATATACTGTATAATTGTATTCTCAAAATTAGTATCTATACACAACGTGGGTTGCAAGAATCTCAGCTGCAGTGATCTGCTTCTCTCTCTCTCTCTCTCTCTCTCTCTCTCTCTCTCTCTCTCTCTCTCTCTCTCTCTCTCTCTCTCTCTCTCTCTCTCTCTCTCTCTCTCTCTCTCTCTCTCTCTCTCTCTCTCTCTCTCTCTCTCTCTCTCTTAACACTTAGACTACGAGGTCAGTTAATTTAAGTTTTTAAAATAATTATGTAATGGGTTTGACGATGTGGATCATAGCAAAATGTTGAGCCCTAATATGAATACAATACGCAACCATGGCTGTCAGTTAGAATCTAAAAGGTTCAGCACTAGTATTTCTGGAAACTGTTTTCCATTTAAGATCTATTCTACCTGGAACAAACTTTCCTCAGAAGTTGTAAACATTTCCTCAGTTGAGCAGTTCAAGAAGACAGTAGTCAGTCAATAGTATTTTGCACACTCTGTAATGAGTGTAGTGCACTGAACAATGTCCTTCCACTTCGAATATTTCCCCGAAATGGACTGCAAGGTCTTTGAGATACCGGTACTAACTATTCCTTGTAACTCTCTCATAGCACACACTTTTAACAAATAAGATATAACGGGTCTGAACGGGATAGTATATTTACCTTCAATAGTGTTGTATGATGAATGTTGCCTGCACTTGATACATTTAAAGGAGAGTTGATGGTAAAACTATCTATCAAACCTAAACTTTAGTTGTGGGTTTGTAGAGGTGAGAGGCTGAGAACACAGACAGGAGACAGAGGCGGGGTAAGTGATGAGGCAAGCACTGTCACTCAAAGGCTTGATCATCAAACCGTACTATATAATATATATAAGTTAACGCTGACTTTGATCACAAGTTATATATCGAGTTCTACATTAAATTAAACGAATAATTAGTGTATAGGATACATAGAATGAAATCCAGACAGTTTATAGTATGTGTGGTATAGAATATATGAAAGAAACTGAATGAAATGATAAAGGAAACAATCGATAATAGTCCCAACACTATTCCAGCCAATCTTTGCCATTTTTCCTTTTCTGTTATGTTATAAAAAAAGACTCGACTGTCGTAAGTGATTTGAGAACCAAGGAATAGATCGTAACGGGCACGTTGATGTGTATGGCAATGATGGTGAACATGTTATCATTAATGTTGTATGATCTTGGATTGAATTACGGTATTATTATATAAATCACATTAAATCTTGGTCGTAGAGAGAGAGAGGGGCAGAAGACCTCTACAGCCGAGATTCGTGTAACCCACGTTGTTGTTGTTGCCGAACAGCTCCAAGGCCCCGAGCAAGGCCAAGGCCATAACCGAGCGCCCCCACAGAACCCTACCCGCCGACCATAATAAAGCCTGGGTGACCGAAGCCACTCCATGGCGGGGAGCTGAGGAGGGTGCGGAAACGCCCGGGAAACCAAAGCCCCACCCAGGGCCCTGTGTCCCTCAGCAATTATGAAGAGAAAGTTGAGGGGCAAGGGAAAAATGTGACGCTTTGGCTTCCAATCTTGGTAGATTGGGAGGTCAATCCACGGAAGAGACGCCGTCACTTGAGATCTAGAAAATATATAAGTAAAAGGAACAGTCAGAGTAAGCTATGGGTATGGCAGAGATTGCTCAGTTCTCACTCTGATAGACCAGCCCATCACCACATGACTAGAACCCAATCCTCTCAGCATCAGCTAGGAAAGGCCCTAGAAAGCCGCCTTTGGCGGGGGGATAGCTCCCCTATTTCAACCCTTTTCGGGGTTGGGCACCCGCCGTGTAACCCACGTTGTTTGTATGAATATTCATTTTGAGAATGCAAATACATATTGTATTTATAAATTCCTAATAAATATTTAATGTTGGCCATTGTAAGTGTTTGCAATGATGGTGTAGCTATAATTCACATGATATTAGAACAAACGTGGCTAATTACTAACTGTCAGCTAGAGGAGGAAGGTGGGGAAGTTGGGGATAGTTTTAGGGTGGAAGGTGGGGTAAGCTTGAATCCGACTCCCCCCTGCCACCTGCCCAGCATTGAGGGGGGTAAGGAAGGACCCAACCCTGAGCAACTTTTAGTACGCGTGAGTGTACAGTATATATGTTATAGGTTCCTCCCTAGACCTCCCCTTCCTCTCTCTCTCTCTCTCTCTCTCTCTCTCTCTCTCTCTCTCTCTCTCTCTCTCTCTCTCTCTCTCTCTCACGCTCTCTCTCTCTCTCTCTCTCTCTCTCTCTCTCTCTCTTCCAGAGCTCAGCTGTTGAATAGAAGAAAGATTGGGAGTATCGTTTCACTCTTGGGTTGGAGAGTTCTATATTAAAGTTTATATGTCACCTTAAATTAGTCTATATTATTATCTGTTCCTACCCCTCACTTATCCTCATTTATCTCTATTCCTCTTTTATCACCACTTTTCTTCCCCCTAATTTTTTTTTTTTTTTTTTTTTTTTCTCTATATTCCAACTTACTTCCTCTCGGGCATAGGCTGCGAGCCTTAACATTCACCGCTTTTACAATGAACAGTGAAGCCCGTGAGGTCTTGTTCCAGTCTAGGGAGTGAGACACGTGAAGCACGTAGAGCACAACGAGCACCTGCCATCTTGCCTTCACATGAGGCACGGTGCTCACTCATGGCCCGAAACAACGCCATCTCTGAAGCCACCTCATTCCCGTGCTTCACCGTCTCATCCCCTACACTCGGACTCTCACACTTACACACACACAACGCCACCTGTTGAGCAGATAACTCACCAGGCATTGCACCCCTATAGCATATTTTGAATATGGGAATATTCATACAGTGCTATTTAATCAGGGAACAATGAGGGTATTTTATTGACGTTTCGGTGGGCTTGTGGTAATGCACTGATACTAGGTACAGCACAAATTCCATCCCAATAATATCTTCCCATCGATACATCGGGATTTGAACCCGGGACCCTTGGATTACCAGGCCAGTGGCAAGACCACTCCACCACACCTCCCCTATGGTTCCTACCTCTCCTTTATCCACACTTTTCTCTCTCTCTTGCTTCCTCTTTTCTTATCACCTTTCTTCCTTATCCTCACTTCTCTCTCTTCCTCTTTTGTCATCGCCTTTCCTTCATATCCTCATTTCTCCCCCCCCCCCTCTCTCTCTCTCTCTCTCTCTCTCTCTCTCTCTCTCTCTCTCATCATAACATTTCTTACTTATCTTCACTTCTCTCTTCCCCTTTCATCATAACCTTTCTTACTTATCTTCACTTCTCTCTTCCCCTTTCATCATCGCCTTTCTTCCCCCCTCTTAACCCAATATATCTTTATATTTTCTCCCCCGGTATCCCAGAATTATTGCCCGTTCTTCTCCTCCATTTCCTTAACACCTCTTTTATCTTCTTATATTTTTCGTCTTAAGGGGGTAGTGGCTATTTATTTTGTATTTATTGTTTTGTATATACTGTATATATATATATATATATATATATATATATATATATATATATATATTAGTTTCCGCTCTAGGCCTCCATATAGCTTAAAAAAACACCCACTAAATCTCCTTTCAAGATAAATTTGTACATTTTTCGGTAGAAAAATGTCCTGGCCGAAGGCTGGTTCATCCTAAAATTTCAGGCTCGCTATCGCTCGCCAAGAGAAACTCGACACCTAAATTACACAAAAGGTCTTAACATTGACAAAGAAGTGGGATGAAAGGTCTTAAAATCGCCAAACTAATGGGCTGAATGTCTTAAAATCTGAAGCTAATTTGGGCTAAACATGAGGGAGAAGGGGGACCAGAAAAACGAACCTTCCCCTTTAATCCCGAGTCATTATAGAATCAGCGTATTGAAAATCTACCGTAGCAATATACATTATCCGACGATTTAAATTTCCATTGGGCAAAACGTCTTAAAATAGGAAAACTAATGGGGCTAAGCATGAGGGAAAAGGGGGTCCAGGACAATCAAACATATCTACTTAACATGTGCATCTCCCCCACCCCCCCCACCCCATCACCGTCCGCCCTCACAACCACACATCTCTCAGTGCCAGGCAGAAGGGACTGGAGTTATCGTAAAGGGGCTCCAGTCCTGTAGCTATTCTTGACTTACAGTGTGCTGGCTTAATAATCCAGAAGGGTTGATAGCCTCTGAAGTCCTAATTTAAATAACTAACTCACAGTGAGTCATCTGGTGGCAGAAATATGTGATTTGTAGAGTTACGAGCATAAATCTCGACGCACCCAATTGAATCAGTACCGAACTCAAAAGAGACAATTCAATGCTTTATTATAACCCAGATGCTTCAGAGCTTGGCTTTAATATGGCAGGTCACGGTGAGGCAGGAGAGGCGACAGGACTTTTGCCGCCGACTGTACTGCAATGCTTGTGGCGTAATTTGATTGATGTTGGGTGATAGTTAAGTTTTGTTAAAGTTAAAGTTCTGAGTGATGTCTAAGGGGAATTGGCGTGTCTGATAGTTCTGGGAAAATCGATACACTCAGAAACCGAATGAGACCGAGACAGGAATCATTCCAGGTTCACAAGCTTCGTTCAACTCGACTCGGCGAACCAAAATGTATCAAACATATCAGGCAGTCAGTCGCCAAGCTCGGTGTGGACAACGTGTGTGCAGGTTGAAGGGAGTTCCCGTGTGTGTTTCTGTGGTCGGCAAGGGACTGGAGTTCTCGCAAAGGGCAGTGTGCTGGCTTAATAATCTAGAACAAGGGTTGATAGCCTCTGAAGTCCTATTTTAACTAAGTATTGTGTGTGTTCCTGTGGTGGGTGAAGTGGTTGTACCGAGGTTGGTAGTTGGTTTGGGCTTGGCTGCAGCTGTAGGTGGGTTGGTTGTGGTGCAGGGGTGTGTTGTGTTGGCTTCAGTTAACATAACTGACCATTGCAGTACCGCGTCCTTCAGGGATTTCTCGCTGCGAGGTAAGGAGCTTCAGGTTTCTGTATTTGTAACGCAATGATAATAATTTAATAATGTATGTATGTATACCGGCACATACCCCATAGCATGGGGTGGCCGACTCGAATCTAGCTCGAGAAAAATATCTGAAAAGAAAGAGGCTCGAATAATTATTTGATAATTGACCCCCCCCCCCCCACCACCCCCATCACCCCCACCCCCACTTTATACAGGTAATTATCAATAACCGTTGTTGCGGCATATTAGGGCTTGGTGGAGGTGTATGGCCTTCTATACTACCTTACTGAAATATTGTGCTGGGAGATTGTGTGTGAATACCTCTCCTCCAATTCCCCCTCCTTCCTCCCCCCTCCCCCCTTTCCTTTTCATACCTCTCCCCTCCTCCCCCCTTTCCTTTTCATACCCCCCCTCCTCCCCCCCCCCCCTCTCTTACTCTCCCCCTGCTCCCTCTCTCCTCTCCCCACCCCTCCTTCTCCTCTCCTCTCCCCACACCCTCCTTCTCTCCTCCCCACCCTCCTTCTCCTCTCCCCCACACCCCACCTTTTCTCCTCTCCCCCCCCCCCCCCCGCACCTCCTTCTCTCCTCCTCCCCCCCTCTCCTCCTCCCCACCACCCCTCCTCCTCTCCTTCTCCCTCACCACCACTCCTCCCCCTCGCCTTCTTTCCTCCCCTCTCCCCTCCTCCTCCTTATATCCTCATCCTCATGTCCCAATTTGCTTTAATAATGGCGATTACAAATTAGGCGTAAAAGTGAGGTAAAAAAAAAAAAATCTATTTATGAATTTATTATGCATCTATTATCTCTCCTTTTCCCTCTCTAAATTATGGAGAAAGTTATAAAGTTGTTGTATACTCCCAGCTGGATTCGAACCACCGACTGCCACGACGAGTATCTACAGTATGTTTTAACCCCCTACACCACGGCGTGATCACGCCGTGGTGTAGTGAGTTAAAGCATAAACACTCGTCCTCACAGTCGGTGGTTCGAGTCCAGCTAGGAGTATAAATACATTTAATAGTTCACGTGTACTTGTGAGAAATACTTGTTATATATATATATATATATATATATATATATATATATATATATAATGTATATAATATGCGTGTGGGTGTTTACTGTTCTCAGTGACAATTATTTATCTGCAGTCACATCATCAGATGGTATCAAGCGTATTATCAGGTCTAAGATCCTCAAAATATATATATACCTGCATTCAGAGGTCACTTCAAGAAATGTTTGTGTAAGTGAGAGAGAGAGAGAGAGTGTGTGTATGAGTGAGTGAGAGAAACAGAGACATTTGCATATATTTACATAGAGACACTGGCCACACAGATGTTACGATCCCTGCGAGGTGGCCAGGACGTAATCCTAGTAGAGGTAGCAACCCTAAGAGAAAGTGAAAGTGGAAAGAAAGGATAGCAAAGATAAGGGCTCTCTCCCCAATTGACCAAGGAGAGAGAGAGAGAGCGAATGCGAATGAAAGAGAGACAGAGACAGACGGGTAGAGAGAGATAGAGAGAGAGAGAGAGAGAGAGAAAGAGAGACAGGCAGATATGAGTGATGAGTGGGGCGGAGAGGGTGGGGGTAAGATATATAGATGACCAAGAATGTGAGGCAGGAGAAGGGGTGACAGGAGACTGGGAGACACATAGGCCCAGGGGCGGGATACTCAAAGAATCTCATGGAGCTCTTATGGTGCCATATCTCCCAGATTTCACCTTAGCACCCCAATGTGCCCTTCTGAGCCCATACTCAAAGCTTTTCATGAAGGCTGCCATCTTGGAAAAGATGGCCGGATGCCGCCTTAGCTTATGGAACCTCCAGGGGGTTCCATAAGTCCACTAAGGTGAAATCTAGACTAAATAAACTGTAAACGGAGGGGCCGATAACATGATAGTACCCATATCACCACTTGACTGTTTATGTATCCATAAACATCTAAATAAGCTAATCTAACCTTACCTAAGTACACTGGTTTGTTTAGGGTAGAGTAGGCTAATTCTATTATTAAATGATTATATACAAACAAAAATAAAAACATTATTACAACCTAGCAATTATAAAGGTTTTCGGGTCACGGGAATATTAACCCCTACGGTACCGGCGACGTCTTTTTCATTTAATTAAGTCTAGCTATATTTAGAAGATTTTGTGCAGTTTAAGGAGCTGTGCTAGTATAAAAGGGTTAATAGAGATCGTTCGAAGCTTGTTAATTGCTGGAGGCCCATTTTAAACTGAATTAAATGGTCTAATAGTAGCCAAAATGAAATGAAAACGACGTCACCGGTACAGAAAGGGTTAACCTGTTCAGTACCGGTTACGTCCTTTTAACTTTCTTCTGGCTACTATTAGATAATTTAATTCAGTTTAAAAGAGGCCTCCAGCAATACACAGGCTTCTTACTATCTCACTTAACCCTTTTTACTACCACAGATCCTTCTTAAACGGCATAACATCGTTTAGATATAGCTAGAATACAATGTACAGAGGGTGTTAATAGATAGACTATGGAATCGTTTAGATATAGCTAGAATACAATGTACAGAGGGTGTTAATAGACTATGGAATCGTTTAGATATAGCTAGAATACAATGTACAGAGGGTGTTAATAGATAGACTATGGAATCGTTTAGATATAGCTAGAATACAATGTACAGAGGGTGTTAATAGACTATGGAATCGTTTAGATATAGCTAGAATACAATGTACAGAGGGTGTTAATAGATAGACTATGGAATCGTTTAGATATAGTATAGTAGCTTGGTGAAGATGTAAGTTAATTTTGGACAGGTCGTAAAGTTACAAAATGAAGGTCCATGCTTTAGTGTATGAAGTTGTCAGGGAGAGTGGGTGTTGGTCCTCGTCTGTATATTAAAGAGGAAAGTAGTTGATTTTTCTGGACCCCTTCTCCCTCATGTTCAGTCATTTTAGTTTTCAGATTTTTAAACGTTCGACCCTTTAGTTTGGCGATTTTAACACCTTTCGCCCCATTTTTTTGGCCAATATTAAGTCCTTTAATGCAATTAAGGTATCGATTGTTTTTCCTGCCGAGCGATAGCGAGCCTGTAATTTGGCCGGAAAAATTTTCAATCGAAAAACGTGCAATTTATCTTGAACTTGAAGAGTGGATTTTGCGGGTCTTTTTTTAAGCTTGATGGAGGTGTATGAAGTTGTCAGTCGTCCGTAAGAGTGGTTGTTGGTCTTTGGTCCTTGTCCGTATATATGATAGGTGTGGTGTGTGTCCGTGATGATGATGATGATGGGTGTCCGTGGTGGTGGGGGGTGAAGGGGATGGATGAGCGGGGGTCTTATTGTACTCTCAATAGATGGCGATTTGGGGAGAGGGATATTATTCTTAGTGTGTGTGTGTTTGTTGTTGGGAGGGTAAGGGCAGGGTGGGTGTTGTGGGGATTACTGTATAGTGTGTGTGTAAGTGATCGGAGGTGGGGGGGGGGGGGGGGTATTGAGTGTGTGTGTTTGTTGTTGGGAGGGTAAGGGCAGGGTGGGTGTTGTGGGGAATACTGTATAGTGTGTGTGTGTAAGTGTGTGTGTGGGGGGGGGGGGGGGGGGTATTGAGTGTGTGTGTATATATGATTGGGGGGGGCTTGATATTTTTCTTAGTGGGTGTGTGTGTTTGGGTGGAGGGTTGGGGTTATTGTGGTGAGGTTTGGTGTGTGTGTGTGTGTAAGTGTGTTGGAGGTGTGGGTAGGTGATTATTGTGCGTGTTTTATTATTATTTATAATTATATTTTATTTGCATTTTTGTTGTGGTTGATACTGACTGTGATGTGTATGTGTGGGGATGGGGTTTGTGTGAGAGTTTGAGGTTTGTGTGTGTGATGAGAGAGCCAGTAAGATGATGTGTATGTGTGGGGGTAGGGTTTGTGTGAGAGTTTGAGGTTTGTGTGTGTGATGAGAGAGCGAGTAAGATGATGTGTATGTGTGGGGGTAGGGTTTGTGTGAGAGTTTGAGGTTTGTGTGTGTGATGAGAGAGCGAGTAAGATGATGTGTATGAAAGTTTGTTTGTGCGAGCATATGAGATTTTGCAGGTATACATTTACACTCTCTCTCTCTCTCTCTCTGTGTTGATATTTACTGCATACATACAATTAATCAAAGCTTATCTTACACTCTTAACCCCTTCTGTACCGGCGACGGCTCTTTAATTTTATTTTTGCTATATTTACACGATTGTATGCAGTTTAAGAAGGATCTGAGGTAGTAAAAAGGGTTAAGAGAGATAGTTCGAAGCCTATAAATTGCTGGAGGCCCTTTTTAAACTGAATAAAATCGTCTAATAGTAGCCAGTATAAAGTTAAAAGGACGGCACCGGTACTGAAAGTTTTTTTTTTGTTTTTTTTTTTTTTTTTTTAAGAGACAATGAACGGAGGAAGGAAAAACACAGATAAAACAAAAAGGTCCATGTGCCTAAAGGCATCCTCCATTCATAAAATGTTTGTAACAACTGGATTTAAACATTTGTAGATTGTAAATTTGTGGAAAGCAATTCGAGGGAAGTGAATTCCAAAGAGTAGTAACTCTGGGGATAAATGAATTCTGATAAGCAGAAGTTCTGCATTGTGGAGGAGAAAGTGTAAATTCATGGGCGCTCTCAGCTGCCCTAGTTCTACGGGGAAAGATGTGGAGAGGCGGCACAATTTAAGCAAGTTCCTCGGAACAATTGCTGTGAAAATATCTGTAGAATAATGCAAGGGATGCAACGTTTCTTCGTATGGATAATGTAGGAAGGCCCTGTGTGATTGCAGGGTTATTGATTAATCTAATAGCTTTATTTTGAATTTTGTCCAACTGCCTCAATGCAACCACTCCACTTCCACCCCACAGAGGTGAACAGTAATCCATCTGAGAACGCACATGACTTTTATATATTACGGCCAACTGCTCGCCAGTGAAGAATTCTCGAACTCTGTACAGGAGTCCCAGTTTTTTAGAGGCATTCTTAGCAATGCTTCTAACATAATGTGTCCAGCTCAAGTTAGTAGTTAATGTTACACCGAGAATGTCAATACTAGGGGAAGTGGGAATATTTACATCATTAAAAAATATATGGGAGTCGGTGAGATTCTGTCGGTTAGAAAATTGAATGTACTTGGTTTTCTGTGCATTAAAGGAAACTAGATTCTTTTGTCCCCATCCATTAATTCTAGAAAGGTCCTGGTTCAGAGAAATTGCAGTGTTTATTTTTGAATTTTTAAGATCGGGTTGGGTGAAAGAATTGGTAAATGTGAAGGAACTGTGGAGTGTTGAGTCATCTGCGTAGGAATGTATTGGATTATGAGTGGTAGATATGAGATCATTGATATGAATGAGGAACAGAATTGGGGCCAAAACTGATCCCTGGGGAACACCAGCATTTATTGAGTGAAATTGAGAATAAAGGCCATCTACCATTACACGTATTTTTCTGTTATGAAGATAAGAAGAAATTAGTGGAACTAATGATGCAAGGCCGTAGTGTGACATCTTCGACAATAAGGATTTATGCCAGACTCTATCAAATGCCTTTGATATATCCAGTGCTATGGGTACTGTATGTGTTTCACCATGTTGGTCTGTAGCTTGGTTGATTTGATGCGTAAGAAGGCAAAGAATGTCTACAGTTGATCGACATCGTCTAAAACCATATTGCCTATCACTGATTAATTTATTATTCTCCAGATGCTTAATTATGTGATTATTTAATATAATTTCAAAGACTTTACCAAGAGTGGAAGTTATAGCTATTGGTCTGTAGTTTGATGGATCTGAAGAGGCACCTTTTTTAGGAACTGGATGAATGTTTGCTTCTTTCCAGGGTAATGGGAAGCATGAGGTATGAGTACACAAACGGAAATTTTTTGCCAATACAGGAGCGAGCACCAAGGAGCAATTCTTAAGTACTATTGGAGGAATTTCATCTGGACCAGGAGCCTTATCTACGGAGAGATTCTGAAAAACAGTTTTGACATGTCTGGTGTGGATCTTAAGTGAGGGAATTTCAGGTGAATTAAAATTAAGTACAGGGACATCTTGATTTATTTCATCTAAGGTTGAGTTGGTGGAGAAAATATCCGCAAGAAGGTTAGCTTTACCTCGTGGGTCACTTACAAGATTGCCAGTCGAAGATTTTAATGGTGGAATGGATGAAGCAGTAGTGAAGTTGGATTTGAATGAGTTAAGAGTAGACCAAAATATTTTGTTATCATTTGGATTATTTAGAAGTTTATTTGCCTGCTTGTGGAGAAAGTTTGATTTAGTTAGGTTTAATACAGTTTTGGCATGATTTCTGATGTTTCTAAAGTAATTAAAGGCTTCATGTGTTTTTGATTTTGTGTATGCATTGTAGGCTATTGCTTTTTGTTCAGTTACTCTAGCACAATTATGGTCAAACCATTTAGGTGAATTAGATCTTTTACTGTACTTTGATGAGGAATAAAAGTTTCCATTCCAATTTTTACAAAATCTTGTATGTGGCTCAAGGTGGAGTGTGCATCATTAGAAAAGAAAGAGGTCCAGGGAATATCAATAAAGAAACCTTGAAGACCCTCCCAGTCTGCCCTATCGTAATGCCATTTAGTCACCAAAACAGGTTCAGAGTGGGAAGGTGTGACAGGTGGCCTGTATCAGACAGTGATCAGAAGATCCAAGCGGGGACCTCACTGTAACATCATAATTTTCTGAATTGGTTGTTAAAAATAAGTCCAGTAGGTGGGAATTATGATTAGGATTATCTGCTATACGGGTGGGTTGGTTGACTAGTTGAGTGAGATTAAATGAGTCTGCAAATAGCTCACATTCAAGACCAGCATCATCAGGGGAGATGGGTCGTTTTTCTGGTCCCCCTTCTTCCTCATGTTTAGCCCCATTAGTTTTCAGATTATATGACGTTCGGCCCATTACTTTGGCGATTTTAACACGTTTCGGCCCATTTCCATGTCAATATTAAGACTTTTCGTGTAATGTAGGTGTCGATTTTTTTTCCTGGCGAACGATTAGCCTGTAATTAAAGAGAATATTTCTATCGAATTTGTTTTTACAAATTGATCTTGAAGGAGGTTTTCTAAGGTTGATGGAGGTCTAGGGAGGAAACTTTAAAAAAAAAAAAAAAAAAAAAAAAAAAAATATATATATATATATATATATATATATATATATATATATATATATATATATATATATATATATATATATATATATATATATATAAGCTCATCCCCCTTTAAACTGGGTTGCTAGATTACTAACCCTTTGAAGATTGTGACGCATTTTAATAGTTTGTTCTGGCTATCATTAGACGATTGTATACAGCTTAGGAAGGATCTGTAGGAATTAAAAGGGTAAAGACTCTCAATCAAGCCTCTGACTCAAGGTGGATAGTACGAGAACAAACTTACTCATCGATAATTAAAAGGGTAAAGACTCTCAATCAAGCCTCTGACTCAAGGTGGATAGTACGAGAACAAACTTACTCATCGATAATTAAGACTCAATCAAGCCTCTGACTCAAGGTGGATAGTACGAGAACAAACTTACTCATCGATAATTAAGACTCAATCAAGCCTCTGACTCAAGGTGGATAGTACGAGAACAAACTTACTCATCGATAATTAAGACTCAATCAAGCCTCTGACTCAAGGTGGATAGTACGAGAACAAACTTACTCATCGATAATTAAGACTCAATCAAGCCTCTGACTCAAGGTGGATAGTACGAGAACAAACTTACTCATCGATAATTAAGACTCAATCAAGCCTCTGACTCAAGGTGGATAGTACGAGAACAAACTTACTCATCGATAATTCCCGGAAAAAGCGTTCGTGTGGCACCGGATTAAGGGGACATTTTATCTTGGATTTGTTCCTGGACCCCTTTCTTCCTCATGTTAAGCCCCATTAGTTTTGATATCTTAAGACGTTTGCCCTATTATTCTGACGATTTTCAGACTCGCCCCATTTCTGTCCATTTTAAGACCTTTCGTGCCACTTAGGTGTCGATTTCCTGGCGAGCGATGGCGACCCTGTAATTTAAGGGGAATCGGCCTACGGCCGTGACATTGCTCTTAAAAAGGGGTCTAGGGGGTGTAATTTTGTGCTTGGAGGTCTAGCGAGGAAACTCAAAATATGTATAAAACATTTAATACATAGACCAACAAATACCCCCCCTCCCCCTTTAAGTTAACACAACCACCTCACCAATCAACCTTTACGTCCACCAAAATAACCACTCCGATCCGTTTCTCTCTCGTGTTTAACCCCATTGATTTTTGAGATTTTAAGACGTTAGCCCCATTAGTTTGGCGATTTTAAGAACTTTCACCGTTTTTCTGTTTATTTTAAATCCTTTCGTGCCAATTAGGTGTCGATTTTTTCCTGGCGAGCGATAGCGAGCCTGTAATTAAAGAGAAACCCTACCGAAAAATGTACAAATATATATTGAAAGGGGGTCTAGTGGGTATTATATGAAGCTTGATGCAGGTCTAGCGAGGAAACGTTTTATTTTATTTTATTTTTATAAATGAGTAAATAAATATATAGACCAAAACACGAGGACAACCCCCAATCAGCCTTTACGTGCACCAAAATAGCCACTCCGAACCTACGAAAAGAAAGAAGCAGAAAAACACAATATATCCCTTCCCTTAGTCCTTTATATTGGATTTCAGTTACATTTAGACGAATTTATGAGGCTTAGGAAGGATGTGTGGTAGCTAGAATGATGCACGTCCTTCTTAGGCTGATTGTATGATGTTCGCCCGATTAGTTTGGCGATTTAAGAACTTTCGTCCTTTGTCTGTTCATTTTTAGACCTGTCGTGCCATTTAGGTGTCAATGTTTTCCTGGCGAGCGATAGCGAGCCTGTAATTTACCAGAAAGCGGCCTTCGGCCGGGACATTTTTCTACCGAAAAATGTGAAAATTTATCTTAAAAGGGGATCAAGGGGATGTTATGTGAAGCTTGATGGAGGTCTAGCGAGGAAACTAAACAATAAATAAAATAAATGAAACAAAATAAATATATAGACTAACAAATATACCCTCCCACTCCGAACCTACGAAAAGAAAGAAACGGACAAACGCCTTATATATCAAAATACCATCAGGGCGGTACGACTGTTATCGGCGGTCGTTCCCTTCCTTCACCGCTAAATACCATCAGGGCGGTACGACTGTTATCGGCGGTCGTTCCCTTCCTTCATCGCTAAATGTCTGGCTCTTGTTCTACAGACTCTGCGGTAAATATCGGAGGGACGGGGGAGTGGGGGTTGGGATCTGTAGTCTGGTCCTTTTACCGGGTGAGACATTTTGTTTACCCCATGGCCAAAAATTCCCTGATAGTTAAATTACTGTTTCCGCTTCGTATAAATAGTTTTGTTGGTATAAATGGCGTTGTAATCACTAAAATTCAAACTCTCAAAGCTCATTCAAGGGGATGGGCGTGTGTATTTCCTAATGTATGTATCTTTTTATTATATTTAAAGTTTCCTACCAAGACTTCTATCAAACTTAGAAAAACACCAACTAGACCCCCTCTCAAGATAAATTTGTACATTTTTCGGTCGACAAATTTCCCGGCCAAATTCCGATTCCTCTTATAATTACAGGCTCACTGTCGCTCGCCAGGACAAAAATCGACACTTAAATGGCACGATAGATCTTAAAATTGACAACGAAATGGAGCTAAAGGTGTTAAAATCGCCAAACTAAAAAACGTCAAAAACATCTGAAAACTAAAGGGGCTAAATATGAGGGAGAAGGGGGTCTGGACAAACGACCCATCTCCCCATAATTCGGGTTCGAATCCTGGTGGATCACATATATGCTTTCATTAATTTCATTGGAGGTGTTTGGTGTTGTGGTGAAGTTAATAACAAATAGACTATAATAGGGACATGACCTTTGTTTCGCTCGGTTGAGATAAAGAGTTCATCAAAAGCCTGTTATTATTTAGGCAATTTAAACATTAGTTATAAGTTATACAGGCAGTTCTATACATGTTACGAGTATACATGTTACGAGTATACATGTTACGAGTATACATGTTACGAGTATACATGTTACGAGTATACATGTTACGAGTATACATGTTACGAGTATACATGTTACGAGTATACATGTTACGAGTATACATGTTACGAGTATACATGTTACGAGTATACATGTTACGAGTATACATGTTACGAGTATACATGTTACGAGTATACATGTTACGAGTATACATGTTACGAGTATACATGTTACGAGTATACATGTTACGAGTATACATGTTACGAGTATACATGTTACGAGTATACATGTATTTCATTATACGTGTTACAAACCCCAAGCATGCAAGCAACTGTGGCCCTCAACCATCCAACAATCCTCTTTTATTACAAAAGTACATGACATTGTAGGCTACAGTACATATATTTAAGATAAGCACATATAGAATAATTCGGATTTTTTTTATTAAGGATACACCTGAACCCACTGGGCCTTACACTGATAGTTAGTTAATTAAGATGGGACTTCAGAGACTAGCAACCTTTCTGGATTATTAAGCCAGCCCACTGTAAGTGAAGATTAGCGTCAGAACTGGAGCCCCTTTTTGAGAACTCCAGTCCCTTGCTTACACTGTGTCATGGTCTAGTTCATTATAAACAACATTCAGTTGCTGGTATGTCCGCTAGGTTACGAAGCAGGACTGTAAATGTGAGGTTTTTGTTTTGTTTTTACCTCCGCCAATTTAAATGGAGGAGGTTATGTTTTTGCCTCTGTTGGACTGTTTATCTGAGAACAATATGTTTAAAAAAGCTATGAACTAATTGTTACGAAGATTGGTGGGCAGATAGGATATGCACCAAGGAAGAATTGATACAATTTAGGACACGATTGGTAGTTGGCATATCTCCGCCCAAGGTCCGTGGAACTTGCCCCCACCAACGTAGGCGGCTCACAAAGTTATGAGCCGATGTTCACTACATTTGGTGGACAGATAGTATAACTTATGGGCCAAGGAATAAGTGATGCCATATTTTAGAAGGTGATCGGTAGAGTGCATATCTCCGCCAGTGTAGGTGGAGGCTCCCAAGGGCCCCTTTAGTTTTTGTGGTTATTTTGTTTTTGGTAATGTTAATGAAGGAGACAAAAGGCAATGCTGCCTGTAACAAGTGTCCCCCAAAGCTGAAAAGAGACCATTCAAGGCATGTTGGAATATACATTTGGTTAGGCTAGGTTTGTTAGGTTAGGTTTCGTTCGTTAGGTTATTAGTACGCGTTGTTGAGTGAAGGAATATTAGGAGTAACTGGTGTACATTTGCTGAGTACTATATCCTGTTCCAAGTAAGTAGGCCAACACTTTTAAACATTAACCTTTATTATTCTCAAAACAATAGAATAATCGAGCTAATATTTCCACCATTTGGGAAGGGTTAGCCAGGGAATAGGTGTGGAAATTTACAGTCCATTTGCTCTGGCCCTTTTTGAGTTGCAACGATTTCTGGACTACTTACTTGGAATACGGTATAGAAGGCCTACATCATCAACTGGTCATTATTAATATTGAGTTATTAGCTTGTTGATATGTTGGGTCAGACATATTTGGTGGTCACTGATGAGATAGCAGCAATAAGAATATGTTTTCCATCTAGCTTGATGGTTTAATGTGACATGAACAATGACCGGCATGGTTCTGGTCTTAAAAATGCTTTCAACTGCCTTCCACACAATGAATAATTATTGATATGCTAGATAGTTCCACTTAATGGTCAATGTTGACGATAAGAACTATTGAAGTATTTTCTGTTTATCAATAATGTTGTTGTTGTTGTTTTTGTTTTTCCCCAAGCTGCCTGGCCGATTATCAATAATGTTGTATACTATAGTGTGTTTATCAATAATGTTGCACACTATAGTGTGTTTATCAATAATGTTGCACACTATAGTGTGTTTATCAATAATGTTGCACACTATAGTGTGTTTATCAATAATGTTGCACACTATAGTGTGTTTATCAATAATGTTGCACACTATAGTGTGTTTATCAATAATGTTGCACACTATAGTGTGTTTATCAATAATGTTGCACACTATAGTGTGTTTATCAATAATGTTGCACACTATAGTGTGTTTATTCCCAGCTGAGGGTAAATTGCCATGTTACTATCTTGGTTACTCAGTTAATATGAAGATTTTGTAGCGGAATGTGTTGTTAATTATGAAAACTTAACATTGTATGACGTAGATATTTATTAAATTCGCTGCTAAGGGATTCAATTTACCATCGGCTGAAATGAAACTGAGTCTACGCAGTATTACCGGTATCTAGACTGAGGTGATTGTAGACCTCAATCGAGCAAGGCAATACCCAGGGGAGGCCTCATAGTCATGCAACAAGGAGTTGCTGGAACTCCTGTTTAATTTTTTTGGCTTCCCTCACTGTTTCTGATAGTTTCTCATATCGTGACATATCGTGCATTATACTTCTTTAGAGAGAGAGAGAGAGAGAGAGACAGACAGACAGACAGAGTGTATGTGTTCTCAAAGTCTGCTCACTACCATTAATAACTGGATATCGAGTGCCATCTTCACTCTCGTCTTTTTAAGTTTATTCTTGCTCTATCAAGACGCTTTTGTGCAGTTACAAACGATCTGTGGTTGTAAAAAGGGTTAAGTGATAAAATTTCGAAGCCTGTTAATTGCTGGAGGCCCTTTTTAAACTGAATAAAATCGTTTAATAGCCAGAATAAGATAACCTCGACGTATTGAAGAAGTGGCGCTATATTACGTCTCCCGAGTCAACAAACCTCATTAGTTTTGAGAATCTAAGAATGTTTCTGTTAGTTTGGCGATTTTAAGACCTTTTACTACATTTCTTTGTCAATATTAATACCTGTCATGTCATTTAGGGGTAGATTATTTCCTGGCGAGCAATAGCGAGCCTGTAATATTAGGAGGAAGCGGCCTTCGGTCGTTACATTTTACTACCGAAAAATTTACAAATTTATCTCGAAGGGGGGTTTAAGGGATTTTTGTTTAGCTTGATGGAGGTCTAGCGAGAAAACTAAAAAATATATACATAGATAGATAGACCAAAAAACTACCATCCCCCCTCAAAAAAAAAAAAAAAAATCGGTTCTCCGTATAGTATAACGCCTTTCTCCATTCTCGGTCCCGATAAAGTTTCCGCTCCGCTAACCCTGATTGCTTTCTTTTCAGAGGTAATTATCCCCCCCTCCCCCCCCCCCCTCCTCGCACTACCCCCAACCTCGCCTCTCACGTCTACCTCCTCTCCTTCTTCCAGCCCCTCCTCCCCTTCCCTCACATCTCCCACCTCCTCTCCTTCTTCCAGCCCCTCTTCCCCTTCCTCGCACCCCTACCTCGTCTCCTCCCCCTCCTCGCACCCCTACCTCGTCCCCTTCTCCCCCCCCTCCTCCCTCCTCGCACCCTCATCTCTTCTCCTCTCTCCCACCTCTTATCCTCCCCCCTCCCTTCCTTTCCTCTCGCACCCCAACCTCGTCTCCTTCTTCCAGCCCCTCCTTCCCCCTTGCATTACCCCCACACCTCCTCCCTCCGCACCCCCACCTCGTCTCCTTCTTCTCAGCCCCAGATCTTATTTTCTTCACGAACCATAAACCTGGGACAAGGAGGGACTGCGGGAAATGACCGAGGGGAGGGGTGGGTGGGTGGGTGGGAGAGAGCCAGATTGAGAAAGTGGAAGATGGAGAGTTACAAGGAGTTACACAAACTAGTTAGTATGTGAAAGACCTTGCGGTCCATTCCGGGGAGATAATCGAAGTGGAAGGAGAGAGATTCTGTAGTGAGTGTAGCGCACTAAACACAGAATTACAGATACTCAGACTACACAGACCTAGCGGTCTCTATTAGGTTGTCCGGCCTTAATACTACTAGACAGGAACAGCTTATAGTATATGAATAGGACAGCAAAGTAGAAGGCTCTCTCCCCACCCTCCACTTCCTCCGGCTAAATAGCCGTACCGGAAAAAATTATGAAGTGGAACCTTATGGGTCAGGAAATGCCCACAAGGACTTTTTCTTATAAAGTATAGACTTAAATTAATGTTAAAGGGAAATTATGCCTACTGATTAATTCATATTAATCCAGTCTTCATCACATGATCGTCCACTCTTTTGTTAAACGCATTAATTGAATGACTATAGACCACCTCCCATGGTAAACCATATTCCACTCTTTGACCACATTGAATGTGAAGACATGTTGTGACATCTAGGCATGCCTTTTTTATTTAATTTCAGAAAGAGAGAGAGAGAGAGAGAGAGAGAGGGAGAGAAAGTGAGAGAGAGAGATAGTTAGAGTTAAAGATAGAGAGAGCCAGAATATGTGAGCGCTAGAATGTGAGAGAGTTACAGGAGATACATTATACCCCAAAGATAATATATTACCCCCATGTGAGCAGACTCCACTGGCTCTGCTGCTTCATGACACAATGGCTAGAAAGTCTGCGTGGTTCATCACCATAAATTTGAGCTAAAATCATACTCTCATAAAAGCTTAATTTCTTCGGAACACCAGACATTATTGTATCCATAAAGTTACAAATGTAGAAATATATATATTGTAGGTGTAATAAACTGAGGTAAACACAAATATACATACTGCAGGTGTAATAAACTGAGGTAAACACAAATATATATACTGTAGGTGTAATAAACTGAGGTAAACACAAATATACATACTGTAGGTGTAATAAACTGAGGTAAACACAAATATATATACTATACAGTATACTGTATACATCTATCTTTATATATCTATAAATTGTATCTATAAAGTCATAAATTTAGAAATATATAGGCCTACAATAAGTGCAATATATTGTGAGGTACACAAAAATACATACATCTCTCTTTATATATTTATCTATTTATATATGAAAGATTAATAACATATTTCTTAACACCAATAACACCCCAAATTAAATTAATGAAAGCATGTGATTCTCCCATAATTCAAACCTAGGATATCACATACAGAACTTACACGATCTAACCATTACACCATCAAGACATTTATAAGTGCAGCACATGACCAAGAGATAGAAAGAGTATGCGTATGTGTGTGTGTGTGTGTGTGTGTGTGTGTGTGTGTGTGTGTGTGTGTGTGTGTGTGTGTGTGTGTGTGTATAATTACTGTATATCTGAGGGATAATATAGTTTCTTCTCAAGCATTGATTGGATAGCATTTTGTACGTTCTGTCATGAATATACTGTACTATGCAATCTCTCTCTCTCTCTCTCTCTCTCTCTCTCTCTCTCTCTCTCTCTCTCTCTCTCTGAATTGGACAGTAAGGTCAAGCATTTCACTATCCTTGTTATTTTAGTGTTTTTTGTATTATATTTTTCTCATTATCATCCATCTTCGTTATTATATTTCCTCTCCACATCTTTATCCCTTCCTCCCTCTACCCTCTTTATCTTTATATTGTTCTTCCTCTTTACTATTCTATTCTTCCACTTTCTTCTTTATATTGTTCTTCCTAGTTTGTGTTCCTTTGTATTGTTCATTTCTTCCATCTTCCTCTTTGTTACTGTACCCTCTTCCTCTTTACTGTTCTATTTTTCCACCTTCTCCTTCTTGTTGTGGTGTTGTTGATGACCTTCAGTGCCTCCTGCAGGTCACGCGATCCCTTCCAGAGTACAAAGGACCCCCCTAGTGACCCCCTGGTGAGCTGTTGATACCATGAGTCACACTAGGTCACTCCCACATACATATATACGTACACACATACACTCACACTTACCTACACCTAGATACACACGCACACATACATACAGTCATACATACATGCATACAGTATAAGAACATAAGAACATAAGAAAATGGGAGTCTGCAAAAAGCCGATCGGCCCATACAAGGCAGATCCCTATATATACATACATACACAAAGGGCTCCCATGGTGACTCCCTGTTGAGCTGTTGGTACCATGGGTCACACTAGGTCACTCTCACATACATGCACACATACATACATATATATGTATATGTACAGTATACACCTACATACTTACATACATGCATATATACACCTACATACATACATACATACACACCTATACACACAACACCTGCACACTTACTCTCTCTCTCTCACTCACTCACTCACTCACTCACTCACTCACTCACTCACTCACTCACTCACACACACATACTCTCTTCATGCCATAGTCAAGGTCCCAGGGACTCCTAGGGCACGGTAGACCCCAAGTTAAAACAATACTAAAGTTTTACAATACTTAAGAAACATATTTACATATCGTACGGTTTCAGCTGGTCAAGTCAACTTCTCTTATTTTAGCCTATTCTAAGCAGGCCTAACTAGGTAACACTGTATCGCAATCCAAAGCGACCGCACTTGCTACAACGGCTTCCCACAAGCTGGTTGTGCTCATCCGCCTCTGTTTTTTTTTTATCCCTGTACAGCGTGTTGCTTTGTACAGAGGCACTGTGCGTTCATGCATTGAGTTTTGTTCACATGTGTCGGGTAAGCCTTTCGTCTCATTAACTCTCGTCCACTCACCGATGCTCTGCAATCTTTTTTTCTTCGCCGAAATGTTGCATCTCTCTCGCTGTTCTATCGCTACTACAATAATCAGTGGTCCTCAGTGCTCTCTCAGTCTATACCACCTCCTCTACGTAGGGTACGTAGTACCCATCTTGCAACACAATCCCACCCTTATTTTGTGCAAATTTCCAACCCAAGAGTGAAACGATATTCCAAATCTTTCTTCTATTCAGCTGAGCTCCGGAATCCTTTCCCTGAATCCATTTTGCCCTCATCCTATGACTTAAATTGCTTCAAACCCCGTGTGTCCAGGCATTTTGGCTCGTACATTCTTTGATTTTGGCCCTCACTTTCAACTCTGGGGGAGGCACTCGTCACAGGCAGTTTTGCCTTTTGCCTCCCTCATCCACATATTATATATATATATATATATATATATATATATATATATATATATATATATGTATATATATATATATATATATATATAATTATAAATAAGTTAGATTATCATGTCAGCAGTGCAGTGTGTGGTCCAGGCCACGTCACCTCCTTCAGTGTCCACCAGAGGTGGGTGGGGGGGTTTATATAATCAACACATCGTTAAGACTCCCCCACATCAACCTATTAACAATAGTGTACCGACCCTCCTTAACATCACTAAGAGTATTGGATAGGTGGTGTTCCCTATGCTCAACATTCCGGCTAACAGGTTCCGCTTAACAGGCTTCACTAGGGGTATTGACAAAACAAAAGTATTTGGAGCGCTGAAGATTCTGTTACCAAGTCTCTCACTATAGAGCCTATCACACTGGCGTACCGATCTTTTAAGACTTTAATATGACCGCGTGTTTCTCAAAGTCTGGTGCAAAGTTCTGCAACCCCTTCAGTTCGATGACGTGTTTTCATCATATTCTGGTTACCATTCAATGATTTTCTTTAGCCAGGTCCCCCAATTTTGGTTTCGACTCAGAATTCCGTACCATTAGCCAAGGACGGCGCAAGAACATGTTGACAAACTCCACTGTGTGACAGAGGTTTAAGTCAGAGCAATACTGGGAGTACCAGTAAAAAAATACTGAAACTGTAAGGTTCGTTTGGGTGAAGGCTGGTCCTGTCCAAAGTGAGGTTTGGCATCCTCTACCCAACCTTAGCCATTTCTGACGGTCTCTTTTTCCTGTACTGCTTTTCCTACATCGGGGGCAGGAGGCTATAAATCCTCCTCCTCTTGTAAATATCACCTACTAGATGAGACAGAGAAAGGGGAACGCGAAAGTGGTCCCGGACTCTAAGAATTGTAACTTTAAATGTTGTTTCTGTTTGGTCTCTGTCTAGAGTCGGCCACCCCCAGCTATGTGCCTGAACATATACATACCTGTACCGGGTACTTACAATATACTTATATTAAAGCTATGTTCTGAAGTTGAACTTTGGGTTTACATTACAAGCCTGGTCACCTCACCGAAGGAAGGACATTAAGGGGAAATAGGACGTTTTTTCTGGTCCCCCTTCTTCTGAATGTTTAGCCCAATTAGTTTTCAGATTATATGACTTTCAGCCCATTAGTTTCGCGATTTTAAGATCTTTCGCCCCATTTCTTGGTCAATATTAAGACTATGCCGAATCTAGACGATTTTATGCAGAATCGGAATGAGCCCTTGCAACCAAAGGAGACAAATTTGAATCACTTCCTTCACACACTCTCTCTGATCATAATAAAATAATAGCCAGAACAAATATTGAAAACGCTAAGGTACGTTATTGTTTTGTTCTATATAGGCTAAATTCCAATGCATCTCTTTCAAATCGAGTGTACTATATACAGTATATTTCTCTCTCTCTCTCTCTCTCTCTCTCTCTCTCTCTCTCTCTCTCTCTCTCTCTCTCTCTCTCTCTCTCTCTCTCTCTCTCTCTCTCTCTCTCTCTCTCTCTCTCTCTCTCTCTCTCTCTCTCTCTCTCTCTCTCTCTCTCTCTCTCTCTCTCTCTCTCTCTCTCTAAGCCATTTATTATATTGAAAGTCAGTCAAAGTTCTCGTAGTATGAATATGGAGCGCTGTTCCTTTACATCTCACTCCTCGGCCCCGCACAACTGTTCGCGATAAACTTGGCTACTACTACTACTAATATTACTACTTGTTTTTCTTTGATTTGTATTCATTATATTTTACGAACATCAGATATTACTCTATTTCTACTATTTTACTATATTACAACTCTATCTATACTATGCAACTTCAATCCAGTCGCCTCCCTAACCCTATGCGACCCTCTGCCACCGCTGCCTCGTAGTCCACGTCTGCCACCGTTGCTTGTTGTGGTAATAATAATAATAATAATAATAATAATAATACTATTACTACTACTAATAATAATTATAAATTGCTCGGTAGAACATATTTTATTTTATTATCAAATGAAGCTATTGACGAAGTTAAATTTCAATCCGATAGGTTATTTTTACAAAACCTTCTATATATCAGACTGCTAGTTCTACAATCATTATCTCGTGGCTAACGTTAGCGAGCCTGCAATCTAGCGAGTTTGTGGGTCATTGGTAACCCTGTGGCTTGACTTGTTATTGCCGTCACAGAAAACCTCAATGGTTTTGCCTTTGTAACTCTTGTTCCACTTTTTCCAGATGGCAGCCAAATTGTCAGAGGGACGGGAGGGTGCACCTTGGGGCCCAGGTATGTTGGAGAATTATTGTTATTATTTTGTTATTGTATTTTGTGAAATATTATTATTGTGTTTCTTGTTTTTAGTATTAATGTTATTGTTATTTTATAATTGTTATTATTTCAATTATTATTATTACTACCATCATTATTTTTATTTTGTATTTTATTATTACACAGTGTGAGGTGAGGTTGAACGCTCAGGCTATTTAAGTATTTGGGCAGTGTGTTAAGTAAAGATGGGAGTATGGATGAAGAAGTGCGGGAGAGGGTACAACAGGGGAAGAGGGTTGTATGAACACTGAAAGCAGTAACAAGAAATAGGGTGGTCAGCATGGAAGTAAAGAAGTCCTTCCATGACAGTGTGGTAATCCCGACATCGACTTACGGGAGTGAAGCATGGACGTTGGTGGAGAAACTCAAACCAAGAGTGAAAGGGGTGGAAATGAGTTACTTGAGAAGTGCGTGCGGAGTTACATGGAGGGATAGACAGACGAATGAGGAAGTACGAGAGAGGTGTGGTGTGGATGTAGATGTGCTGAAAGTTTGAAAGGAACACCTTGAGATGGTCTGGCCATGTGGAACGTATGGGAAGCGAGAGAATAACTAAGAGAGTGTACAAGAGTGAGGTGGATGGACAGAGAGGGAGAGGTAGACCGAGAGAGGTGGATGGATGGAGTTAAGAAGTATGAGTGAAGGCGGTGCTGGATGGGAGAGGTGGCGTCGACTGACTGGGAAAAGAGGTGTATGGGACCGTTTCGTTCGTGGCCACCGTTTCGGGGATCATGGCGTCCACCAATAGATAGATTAACATATTTGTTATTATTATTTGTTTATTATTTTCTATTTTGATATATATAGTATTTCAATTATTATATATAATTTTGTTTGATACATGTTTACGTAAGTGTGAGGTGTGTGTCATCCAGTCCATAATGAACGAGAATATTGGAATTGAGTGTTAATCATTGAAAAAGAGCT
Source organism: Paralithodes platypus (assembly GCA_032716605.1). Taxonomy (NCBI): domain Eukaryota; kingdom Metazoa; phylum Arthropoda; class Malacostraca; order Decapoda; family Lithodidae; genus Paralithodes; species Paralithodes platypus. Next base: position 57,870,426 of record CM064503.1, on the reverse strand, counting down.
TGAAATCTCCCAAATTTTAAAAGCTAACAATTATTCTCGTCTTATTTCGTTCATTAAGGAGTGGGGTTTCACGGTGGGAAGGTTGTTAGCCCTAATATAATTAATTATATAATATTATCTAAACTACTACATGTATTGTACGATTTTATAACCAGATATTTATATAACTATGACAGCTGTGTCGAATTAGCCTCTCAGAAAGTGTGTGTTTGTGTATGTTAGTATGTTTGTGCGTATGTAAGTGTGGTTGTGTATAAGTGTGTATGTTAGTGTATGTGTGTATGTAAGTGTATATGTGTGTTTGTGTGTATGTTAGTGAATATGTGTGTTTGTGTATATATGTATGAGTGTGTTGGGTGTATTTAAGTGTGTCTGTGTGGGATGTTACTATGTGTGTATGTGTGTGTGCGTGTGTGCGTTACTTTACCTTTGTTCACACAGTAATTTACCTGGTTGACTGGCTAGCATAAGTTTTCCTCCATAAAATCTTGGTTAACCAGAGCCCAGCCCCGCAGATGAGCACCTCGGCATCGTACAGAACCTTCCAACAAGGGGGTTTAGTCTTTATTATTGTATATATATTAGAGATGGACCGAATATTCGTTTCGTATTCGTATTTGCGAATATTCGCTATGTTTTTTAATATTCGTATTCGTATTCGTATTTCCATTCATAGCTATTTGCAAACATGCGAATATTTTCACGAAACCAATAGAAGATATACACAAATGTAAAATATTACATTTTAAAGCGTGCGTTCGCTTGTATGATGTCGGGGAAAGGCATGCTTCTTTATTAAACCCTCTAAGTACCATATTATGTGAATGTTTTTTAAACTAATGGAACTGAAATTGTGTACATCGACTTCCAAACCAATCTGATAATCTCTGAACTTTGAAATAATTGTTTAAGTTCCGAAATCTGACCTTGTTCATTATAACGGAATAAATGGTCTTGGTACAATGTTGCCAATGTACCGGCTACCGCTAGATCCAGCGAATCACTTCCATCACTTCCATCTAGCGACATCAAGATGTGATGAATTCTAGCGATATTAAAGTTATGTTCCCTATTTTAAGGAATTGTAGAGATGTTTCGATTGTTAAAGATTATTCTAGATACTTCAACATATGTTTTCTAGAGACATACAAGTTTTTAGTGTCTGGTGACTATCTAGCGATTTGTCAATGTTATTCTAGCATACATTTGTGCTTTAGTTTATCATGCATTGTTTAATATATTTGCCCTATTTCTCCAGAAGACTTCCTACATGATATAGTGTATTGTTCTAGTGATAATTCAATATTATACAGGGCTATTTTAAGTTGGCTGATGATTATGAAACAGTAATATGCTGGACGATGAGAATACTGTATGTAAACATGTCTCGGATATCACTGATAATTTTTGGCATTTTTTGCCAAAAGCCCAATGGCTAATCAGTGGTGGTAACGAAACACGCAGCTTTACACATTCACACCGTCATTGGCTTCCGGTAATTAATTTCATAGTAATTTAATTAACGTGTGTTGGTGATATCAAAAGAATTGCCAGTTCTTGAAGGATGACAATTTCAACCTTCAAGAAAGATTGAAATATTCGCTATTCGCTATTCGTATTCGCGAATTTTGCCAACAAAAATTCGTATTCGTATTCGCAAATAGTGAACATTGATATTCGTTCCATCTCTAATATATATACTTAAAATTATGGTTTATTGTTTAGTGTAATGGTTTAGGTGCTTATGTTCGGGGTGTGGTGTCCCGAGTTGGAATCCCGGGAGGACCATATGCTTTCATTAGTTTATTCAAGTACATTGGGGTTTGTAATTGATGATTAATGTTAAGAACGGGGTGTTACTTGTTCTTTGAAATGATAAAAAAACAAAACAAAAAAACTGTATTTAATGTTAATTTTCTTGTATTCCTCATATTCATTCAAGTCTTCCAACTAAATTGCTCCAGTTTAACACGCTGCCTCCCGCGGCCAGATACTATTAGTCTTCCTCCTATACCCTGTTCCAAATAAGTAGGCCAAAACTCTGGTACAGTCAGCCAAATAAGTGATGTCGCGGCACCAAGTATATTTCAATCAACAGTTGGTATCAGTGCTATCTAAGAATTTAATTATCGTGCAGAGTGAGATATACAACCATGTTCCTATCTTTACACACCCTATTCAACATTGGACATACATTAATAAAGCACACAGCAAGCACAATGTAATGACAGCGGCGACAAGACTTATTTGGCCAACCGTACATTTACCTCTATAACTTACAAACAACTAAAGTAATCTAGCTAATATTTCTATCATTTGGGAAGGGTCAGCTAGAGAGTAGGTGTGGAAATGTTCATGCAATTTCCTTTAGCCCTTTTTGAATTACAGAGGTTAGGGTTCACGATTTCTGGCCTACCTATTTGGAACAGGGTATAGACGATGTGCCAGATCCCCACATCACAGGAAGTGGTATAATCTAAGGTGAAACTTTCAACATAATATCCAAAAAGCCGTTATGAAGGGGGAAGGATTTATTTATTGGTCGATTACGTAGCTATATTTTTAGTATATACTGAACAGTTTTAGTTATTTTGAGAATATAAAATACTAATAAATCATATTAATTTAACTTATCCATATGATTGGTAATTTCTTTCGTCGTTTCCCGTTTGTATACCGATATATACAGTAGCTATGGAAGCTTAGTTAAAATTATCTTTGCAATTGTACGATTGGCCAAATAAGTCGTGTCTCCGCTGTCATTACGTTATGCTCGCTGTGTGCTTTATTAATGTCTGTCAGATGTTGAACAGAGTGTGTAAACATGTTTGTATATCTCACTCGATATGATGGATTAATGTTTAGATAGTGCTGATACCAATTATTGATCGAAATATACTTGTTGCCGCGACATCACTTCGTTGACCAACGGTACAGACCTACAATATAATACCGGTCCGTTGTTTTGCATTTGTATTGATTTGTTGCATTTATATAGGCGTGAAATATGTTTTAGTATATTAAGGGGGGGGGGGGGAGGTCATTATTAGGGAGCTTTTTTGGTTCATTTATTTATTATTGTTCTAGTTCCCTCCCTAGACCTCCATCAACTTAAAAAATACCTCCATTAGATTCCCCTTCTAGATTAATGTGTACATTTTTTCGGTAGAAAAATGTCCCGACCGAAAGCCGGTTTTTCCTTAATTACAGGCTCACTATCTTTCGCCAGGACAAAAATCGACACCCAAATAGCACGAAAGGTCTAAATATTGACATAGAAATTGGGCGACAGGTCTTAAAATAGCCAAATTGATGGGGCAAACCTCTTAAAATCTGAAAACTAACGGGGCTAAACATGAAGGAGAAGGTGGACCAGAATAGTGGCTCATTCCCCTTGATATTATGTTAGCAATAGTTGTACATATCAACAATAGAATACCGGCCCGTTGTTTAGCATTTGTATTGATTTGTTGCATTTATATAAACGTGGAATAAGTTTGAGTAAATTAAAGGATGTTACATTTGAGTAGTTTGACTAATAACTCTTGTAAGAAAGATGAGGACTGGGTTGTATATAATAGGGCGAGTCCACCCGAGAATACTAGAGGATAGAAAGAATAGAGGAAGGAACTGGGTTGTATATAATAGATTGTTAGTCCACCCGAGAATACTAGAGGATAGAAAGAATAGAGGAAGGAACTGGGTTGTATATAATAGATTGTTAGTCCACCCGAGAAGAATAGAAGAAAGAAAGATAGAGGAAGGAACTGGGTTGTATGTAATATATTGTTAGCCCTCCCGAGAAGAATAGAAGAAACAAAGAATAGAGGAAGGAACTGGGTTGTATATAATATATTGTTAGTCCACCCGAGAAGAATAGAAGAAAGAAAGAATAGAGGAAGAAACTGGGTTGTATATAATAGATTGTGTGCCCTCCCGAGAAGAATGGAGGATGGAACTGGGTTGTATATAATAGATTGTTAGCCCTCCCGAGAAGAATGGAGGATGGAACTGGGTTGTATATAATAGATTGTGAGCCCACCCGAGAAGAATGGAGGATGGAACTGGGTTGTATATAATAGATTGTTAGCCCACCCGAGAAGAATAGAGGATATAAAGAATAGAGGATGGGGAGCCTACCACTGAGAACAATGGTCTTTATATCCCATGTCTTTCTCTACCTTCCATCCACTCTACCTTCCTTTATTATGTCTTACTACAACATGTCTCTCTTAGAACAATGGCTTTTATCCCATGTCTTTCTCTACCTTCCATCCACTCTACCTTCCTTTATTATGTCTTACTACAACATGTCTCTCTTAGAACAATGGCTTTTATCCCATGTCTTTCTCTACCTTCCATCCACTCTACTTCCCTGTATTGTGTCTTACTACAACATGTCTCTCTTAGAACAATGGCTTGTATTCCATGTCTTTCTCTACCTTCCATCCACTCTACCTCCCTTTAATGTCTTACTACAACATGTCTCTCTTAGAACAATGGCTTGTATTCCATGTCTTTCTCTACCTTCCATCCACTCTACCTTCCTTTATTATGTCTTACTACAACATGTCTCTCTTAGAACAATGGCTTTTATCCGTTATTATGTCTCACTATCTTGACCAATTATATCATTTACCTCATACTGTATCGTTACTCTGTTTATTTCTCCCTGTATTATTTCTTACTATCTTCATCTATTACAACATCTCTCTTATATATACTATCTCGTTCCTGTTTGCGGCGTAGAAAACCAGAATAAATTGTCGAAATGCGTCACTATTTTTAAGGGGGGATGTGCGTATATATTTACTCATTTATGTATGTAATTACAGGCTCGCTATCGCTCGCCAGGAATAAATCGACACCTGAATGACACGAACAGTCTTAAGATTGACAAAGAAAGAGTGCGAAATGTTTAAACATTTCCAAATTAATGAGCCGAACGTCATACAATCTGAAAACTAATGGGGCTAAACATGAGGAAGAAGGGGGACCAATAAAACGAGCATCCACTCTACCTTCCTTAATTATTTGGTACCATCTCTATTACAACATTGTTATCATACTTTCTCCTTACTCTGTTTAGTTTTATCTTTATTATTATTTAATATCTTTATTTATTACATCATAATTATCTCTCTCTTATACTTTCTCGTTACTGTTTATATCCCCAGCAATGGGTTATGTGCCTGAGTAGGCTATATACATACAAAGACTCTGACATCCATATTCCCTTCCTAAGCTTAATATAATAGTCTACTAATAGCCAGAATAAACTGTCAACACGCGTCATGATCATCAAGGGGTTAAGGTCAAGTGAGGTGACATTTTGTGTACAAACAACATATAATATATACATTAAATAGGTATATATAAGATATACAACATATAATATATACATTAAATAGGTATATATACGATCACTCGAAATATCTAATATACTGTATAGACTAAAATATAAATTGATCACAAGGCTACGGTATATAAAGTCAAACGAAATACAAACATCATTTATAATTTATTAGAAAAGATAAACCAAAGATAAAGTATGGTACAGTCGGCCAAATAAGTCGTGTCTCCGTTGTCATTACGTGTTGTTCGCTGTGTGCTGTATTAATGTCTGTCAGATGTTGAATAGGGTGTGTAAAGATAGGATCATGTTTGTATATCTCACTCGAAACGATGAATTAAAGCTTAGATAATGCTGATACCAATTATTGATCGAAATATACTTGGTGCTGCGACATCACTTATTAGGCCGACTGTACAAACAATATATATACTATAATTAAGACTGACCTCAAGGCTATTAAAGGTCAAATGAGGTGGGATGGCGGGGCATATGGCAGTCATTAACCCCTTCTGTACCGGTGACGTCCTTTTAACTTTATTCTGGCAACTATTAGACGATGTTATTCAATTTCAAAAAGGGCCTCCAGCAATTAACAGGCCTAAAACTATCTCACTTAACCCTTTTTACTATCACAGATCCTTCTTAAACCGCACAAAATCGTCTAAATATAGCTAGACCAAAATATAGACGTCGCCGGTACAGAAGGCTACAGTCTATCTCAGTTAACCCTTATAGCTAATATATGTCCTTCCTAAGCTACATAAAATCGTCCAAGTGCAGCTAAAATAAATACATGCCGTCACTGGTACTGAAAGGGTTAAGGGGAGCGACCTGCTGGGTTTTTTTCTTTTTTGGGTAGTTGCCATTCGACCCCATTCAGCCTACTGTTTTAAGACGTTTATCCCCATTCAGGTGTCGATTTGCACTTGGCGAGTGATAGCGAGCGAGCATATTTTGGATTATTATTTGTTTTGACAGCCGACTTATTTTCAAATTTTTCGGTAGAAAAATGTCTCCCTCGGAGCCGGATTTCTCCATACAATGATGGCTCCCTATCGCTCGCCAGGAAAAAATCGATACCTGAAGGAGAGAAACGTCTTAAAACAGTAGGCTGAATGGGGCCGAATGGATGCAACCCAGAGAGAAAAAAGCAGGTCACCCCCCTCAACCCTTTCACGCATTTATGACGCAGAGGTTGCCAGATTAGCAATAAGAAATAGAGTTCTCTCACTCTTATAGTAAGATGTCTAATATTACCGCCCATGACAGAGTAGGAGCCAAGGCGAGCCATATTACAAATAGTTTTACCATTTTATTATTAGAATTGGCAATAAGATTAAGAAAATTTACTGTTCTTTTAGCAAACCCTAACTCTGGATCCATCACTTGTGCCATGTATATACAGTATATATATATATATATATATATATATATATATATATATATATATATATATATATATATAGAGAGAGAGAAGCAATTGACTCTCCGGCAGGATATCGTAGGCGTACAAGGAAAAGCAATACCAAAGCGTAAAGGAACATCTTTTATTTTTCTAGAACATCTGCGACGTTTCGACACCAACATGTGTCATTTTCAAGCCTACAAAAAATAAAACAAAAATAAATTAAAATAAAAAAATTGCAATCAAGTATACAATATGTAAAAGTAGGTTAAATGACTATAAAGTACACAAGACACTGGATGAAGGAAGGTAGAAAACAGGGATACAATACTGACATTTAAATTATGAGAATAATAAATTAATAACATGTTGACAAAGAAAGACAATATATATATATAGATAAGCTACATTTTAGTGAATATATATATAGATAAGCTACATTTTAGTGAATATATATATAGATAAGCTACATTTTAGTGAATATATATTATAGATAAGCTACATTTTAGTGAATATATATATAGATAAGCTACATTTTAGTGAATATATATATAGATAAGCTACATTTTAGTGAATATATATAGATAAGCTACATTTTAGTGAATATATATAGATAAGCTACATTTTAGTGAATATATATATAGATAAGCTACATTTTAGTGAATATATATATAGATAAGCTACATTTTAGTGAAATATATATAGATAAGCTACATTTTAGTGAATATATATATAGATAAGCTACATTTTAGTGAATATATATATAGATAAGCTACATTTTAGTGAATATATATATAGATAAGCTACATTTTAGTGAATATATATATAGATAAGCTACATTTTAGTGAATATATATAGATAAGCTACATTTTAGTGAATATATATAGATAAGCTACATTTTAGTGAATATATATATAGATAAGCTACATTTTAGTGAATATATATATAGATAAGCTACATTTTAGTGAATATATATAGATAAGCTACATTTTAGTGAATATATATATAGATAAGCTACATTTTAGTGAATATATATATAGATAAGCTACATTTTAGTGAATAACTTACCAATTACTAAAAACAAAGTAAAGGAGAGGAGGACTCGTGGGTGCCTAGGGATATATAATGAAATAAAGTAAGAATATATACTTAAGGTGAGGTATTTAGTTTGTTCCCTACTTTTTCATCAAGCTTAAAATTACACCCCCTAGACCCCCTTTCAAGATAAATTTGTACATTTTTCGGTAGAAAAATTTCCCGGCCGGAGGCCGGTTGCTCTTAAATTACAGGCTCGCTATCGCTCGCCAGGAAAAAAATCGACACCTTAACGGCACGAAAGGTCTTAAAATTGACAGAAATGGGGCAAAATGTCTTAAAATATCCAAACTACTAGGGCGAAGGTCTTAAAATCTCAAAAGCAATGGGGCTAAACATGAGGGAGAAAGGGGTCCAGAAAAAAAATCCCTCAAGTGGATATCTCCCCTTAAGTACAAAGAAAAGAGAAAACGGCATAAGAGAAAAAAGAAAACCCCAAGTTGCCGAGTCGACGAGGTGTGACGATACAGGGGGAGGAGGGGGCGGCGACCCCTTTGAAGATTCCCCGCTCACATAAAAAGGGGGCGAGGGTGGGGTGGGGGTGGCGTAGAAGGATATTAGGGGCCATTTTATTTAGCTGCGAGGGGTTTTCTATTTTATCTATTTGACTTTCTGGAGCTATCTATTTTCTAGGAGTATTTGTCTTATAGTATCTACAGTGTATATCTATCTATCTATCTATCTATATGCTCAGGCCTATATATACAGTGTATATGCCTAACAATAATACATATGGGGACATGTATGTTTGTATTTTCCTTATTTCAATTATTAAATTATTAATAATTATAATATTATTATTATTATTATTATTATTATTATTATTATTATTATTATTATCATCATTATATATATATTTATTTATGTTTGTATATTTTTGTATTTGTTCCTCCTTTGGCCTCCATCAAGCTATAAAAAAATACCCCGCAGACCCCCCTCGTGATAAATGTGTACATTTTTCAGTAGATAAATGTCCCGGCCAAATTCAGGTTCCTCCTAAATTACAGGATCGCTCTCTGTCGACGAGTACATGGCACGAAAGCTTTGGTAAAATGTCTTAAAATCGCCAAATTAATGGGGCGCATGTCTTAAAATCTCAAAACTAATGGGGCTAAGCAATGATGGAGAAGGAGGTCCAGAAAAATATATACATTTTCCTTTTAATGTCTGCCTGTCATTAAGGGGAGGTGTTTAGTTTGTTCCCTAGATTTCCATCAAGCTTAAAATGACGCCCGTAGACCCCCTTTCCAGATAAATGTGTACATTTTTCGGTAGAAAAATGTCCCGGCCGAAGGCCGATTCCTCTTAAAATACAGGCTCGCTATCGCTCGCCAGGAAAAAATCGACACCTAAATGGCACGAAAGCTCATAAAATTGACAGAAATGGGGCGAAGGTTCTTAAAATCCCCTAACTAATGCGGCGAAATTCATAACATCTCTAAAGCAATGGGGCTAAACATGAGGGAAAACGGGGTCCAGAAAAAAATCCCTAAAGTGGAAATCT
>CM064503.1:57826066-57856066 GCA_032716605.1 Paralithodes platypus | reverse complement strand
ATTCCTGCTATCTCCTCTTCGTGCCTTACTTCCTTCTTGCATTCATTTGTTCTGTATTTGTTATTTCATTAATTAATTAATTTTCTATTGAAATAAACTCTGTTGAAAGTCGAGACCACGTCGCTGGGATCGAAAGGTCTGTAGGGTCAGTGTATATTATTTAAACTCTCTCTCACTCACACATTTTTTTTTTTTTTTTATTAAAGTGACAATTACAAAGTGGTGTACAATCTATCTTATTCTCACACACAGACAGACAGACAGACACACACACACACACACACACACACACACACACACACACACACACACAGTCCCCCCCTGACCTAACATATTAAAGAAAAAGCGATGCATTTGTTTTTCTCTCACAGGAGTCACAGGTGTCGCGTGTTTGTGTGTACGAGAGAGAGAGAGAGAGAGAAAGAGATGGGGGAGGGTGTTGTAGGTGCAGTCTCTACGAAATATGCAATATTATATGTTATAGTATATATATATATATATATATATATATATATATATATATATATATATATATATATATATATGTACTGTATATATATATCAAAGCAGAGTTTGGTATCCCCCCCCCCCCCCCTTCCCCCCGTATAGTGGGTACCACACGAAAAAAATGTCTGTCGTCGTCGTTGTCGTCCGTCTGTCTCGAAACTCCTCCTAGACCGTTGGACGGATTTTCACCAAATTTCACACGAACATTTGTTGCGTGAATGCGAACGTCAGTACATTTTTTTTTTTTTGAATTTATGCAATAGTTATGATTTTAGGTCCAAAATATGGTTTAGTAGTGATGATGGTAACCCATCGCAGAGTTGGGTATGCCGTTTTGATTTTGGGCAAAACGGCAGGATTTTGTGCAGCTTAAGAAGGATATGTGGTAGCAAGAAGGATATGTGGTAGCAAGAAGGATATGTGGTAGCAAGAAGGATATGTGGTAGCAAGAAGGGTATGTGGTAGCAAGAAGGATATGTGGTAGAAAGAAGGATATGTGGTAGCAAGAAGGATATGTGGTAGCAAGAAGGGTATGTGGTAGCAAGAAGGGTATGTGGTAGCAAGAAGGATATGTGGTAGCAAGAAGGATATGTGGTAGCAAGAAGGGTATGTGGTAGCAAGAAGGGTATGTGGTAGCAAGAAGGATATGTGGTAGCAAGAAGGATATGTGGTAGCAAGAAGGGTATGTGGTAGCAAGAAGGATATGTGGTAGCAAGAAGGGTATGTGGTAGCAAGAAGGATATGTGGTAGCAAGAAGGATATGTGGTAGCAAGAAGGATATGTGGTAGCAAGAAGGGTATGTGGTAGCAAGAAGGGTATGTGGTAGCAAGAAGGATATGTGGTAGCAAGAAGGGTATGTGGTAGCAAGAAGGATATGTGGTAGCAAGAAGGATATGTGGTAGTAAGAAGGGTATGTGGTAGCAAGAAGGGTATGTGGTAGAAAGAAGGATATGTGGTAGCAAGAAGGATATGTGGTAGCAAGAAGGATATGTGGTAGCAAGAAGGATATGTGGTAGCAAGAAGGATATGTGGTAGCAAGAAGGATATGTGGTAGCAAGAAGGATATGTGGTAGCAAGAAGGGTATGTGGTAGCAAGAAGGATATGTGGTAGCAAGAAGGATATGTGGTAGCAAGAAGGATATGTGGTAGCAAGAAGGATATGTGGTAGCAAGAAGGGTATGTGGTAGCAAGAAGGATATGTGGTAGCAAGAAGGGTATGTGGTAGCAAGAAGGATATGTGGTAGCAAGAAGGATATGTGGTAGCAAGAAGGGTATGTGGTAGCAAGAAGGGTATGTGGTAGCAAGAAGGGTATGTGGTAGCAAGAAGGGTATGTGGTAGCAAGAAGGGTATGTGGTAGCAAGAAGGATATGTGGTAGCAAGAAGGATATGTGGTAGCAAGAAGGATATGTGGTAGCAAGAAGGATATGTGGTAGCAAGAAGGATATGTGGTAGCAAGAAGGATATGTGGTAGCAAGAAGGGTATGTGGTAGCAAGAAGGATATGTGATAGCAAGAAGGGTATGTGGTAGGAAGAAGGATATGTGGTAGCAAGAAGGATATGTGGTAGCAAGAAGGATATGTGGTAGCAAGAAGGATATGTGGTAGCAAGAAGGGTATGTGGTAGCAAGAAGGATATGTGGTAGCAAGAAGGATATGTGGTAGCAAGAAGGATATGTGGTAGCAAGAAGGATATGTGGTAGCAAGAAGGATATGTGGTAGCAAGAAGGATATGTGGTAGCAAGAAGGATATGTGGTAGCAAGAAGGGTATGTGGTAGCAAGAAGGATATGTGGTAGCAAGAAGGATATGTGGTAGCAAGAAGGGTATGTGGTAGCAAGAAGGGTATGTGGTAGCAAGAAGGGTATGTGGTAGCAAGAAGGATATGTGGTAGCAAGAAGGGTATGTGGTAGCAAGAAGGGTATGTGGTAGAAAGAAGGGTATGTGGTAGCAAGAAGGATATGTGGTAGCAAGAAGGGTATGTGGTAGCAAGAAGGGTTAAGTGAGATAGTTCGAAGCCTGTTAATTGTTGTAGGTCCTTTTTAAACTGAATAATATCGTCTAATATCCAGCATATTATGAAAAAAACATTACCGGTACAGAAGGGGTTAAGAATGTTGACTATCTATATCTATCTATCTATCTATATAATATATATATATATATATATATATAATTAGATACACTATGTGTGTGTTTGTATGTGTGTGAAAAGCCTCTAATTTTGTAACTTTCTACCAACACCATCCCTATTTGTTTTATAACGTTAATGTTTTTTTATTGTATATTACCATTCGCCGTTAAATATTATTTATTCTCAAAAATCTAGAAAAACGCGACATGTGTTTTTTCGTTGTCTTGGTAATGGGCTTCTTCCTGGCGGCGTTGGTGCGGGCGGAGAGTGCGGGTGTGGTGAAGGGGAAGGTGGGCGGGGAGGGGCTGGGGAAGGTTAGCGGGCAGTGGCGAGGGCGGGAGGCGAGTCTGTTGGAGGACGAGTTAATGGACCAGGAGAGGATGGTGGGCGGGGAGGGGCGGGAGATGGGGAAGGTTAGCGGGCAGTGGCGAGGGTTCATGCAGGAGGACGACCACAGTGGGTTCGAAGAGACAGACTATGAAGAGAGCGAGTCTGAGTATGAGTATTTGAAGCTCGATATTGTAGCCCGGACATTGGACATCTTGGGTTACAACCCCGATCGTCCCCTCCACCTGCAAAAGGAAGTAGTGGCCATTGGTGCACGCTTGAAGAACAACAAGGACGCGTTAGACGCGATGGCGGAGATCCTGTTGTGGGAAGAGGTTGGGGATGCGGTGGGTGAAACGGAGGAGGAGGAGAGGATTGTATAGGTGGTTAAAGAAGATATAATGCATGTTTTAACCGAGGTAGAAAGAATTATGTAGGAAGGACTTGCCTTGGAGGAGGAAGTAGTTGAGGCAGTAGGGACAGAGTAAATGGATCTCGATATTGTAGCCCGGACATTGGACATCTTGGGTTACAACCCCGATCGTCCCCTCCACCTGCAAGAGGAAGTAGTGGCCAAGGTTGCACGCTTGAAGAACAACAAGGACGCGTTGGACGCGATGGCGGAGAACCTGGTGAGGGATGAGGTTAGGGAGAGGATGGCGGTGGGTGAAATGGAGGAGGTGGCTGTGTAGGAGATTGTAAAGGCGGTTAAAGAACACCTAATGCATGCTCTAAACTAGGTAGGAATAATGATTTAGGAAGGACTTGCCTTGGAGGAGGAAGTAGTTGAGGCAGTAGGGACAGTGGAGGAGGAAGTAGTTGAGGCAGTAAGGACAGTGGAGGAGGAAGTAGGGACAGAGTAAATGGAGCGCTATATTTTAGCCCACATACTCGGTCCGCAAGTTTTGGCCAAGGTTGCACGCTTGAAGAACCACAAGGACGCGATGGCGGAGAACCTGGTGAGGAGGGACGAGGTTAGGGAGAGGATGGCGGTGGGTGAAATGGAGGAGGCGCGTTTGGAGGATATAGGAGTAGTTGCCGAGGATAATTAGGTGGAGGAGGAGGTCGCTTGGTCTGCGGAAAAGCACCACTACACCTATGCCGAGTTATCGGAAGAGGCAAAACAAGTAGAAATGAAACTCGCTGTCTTCGCGGATTAGTCTAACAACCTTAGAAAGGACTACGAAGAGCTCAAGCATTAAGAGTTGCACGAGGAAAACCTCATGCTAAAAGAGAAACTTGAGGATATGAACCATATCCTCCATCAGAACCATTTTTTGGAGGAGGTTAACGATGACCACAACCTAAGCGAGTAGAACGAGAATCTCAGGCATAAGAACAAAGTGTTGGAGGAGGCTAACCACGACCTAAGCGAGTAGAAAGAGGATCTCGGGCATAAGAACAAAGTGTTGGAGGAGGCTAAGCGCGAGTAGAACGTGGATCTCACGCATAAGAACAAAGTGTTGGAGGAGGCTAACCACGACCTAAGCGAGTAGAACGAGGATCTCGGGCATAAGAACAAAGTGTTGGAGGAGGCTAAGCGCGACCTAAGTGAGTAGAACGAGGATCTCACGCATAAGAACAAAGTGTTGGAGGAGGCTAACCACGACCTAAGCGAGTAGAACGAGGATCTCACGAATAAGACGCATAACTACCGATATGAAGTCAACTACATTCTTAGCAAAAAGAACGAAGACCTCCAACAGAATGAGCAAGATTTGGAAGATTTTACCAGCGACCTACGCAAAACATTATCAGCCACTGATCGCAAACTCGTCATTGCGCAAAACGAAATACTACTCCAAGCTGACATAATAAAGGTAAAGAATGCTAAAATAATAGGTTATCAAAAAATACAGGAGAAAACTGAACACATACGGGAACGTACACTGAAGATCTGGAAGGAAAAGCAAGCTCTCCAGCTAAAATATGAACACGACAGGCCCGTGATTGAATATTGCATGGGCCTCCACCATGTTCAACAAAACACCAACGAACAAAAACGGATTTATGATGCGAAGGCAACAGGATTTTTCGATCGTCTTCGATTCCTCGTTGCAACTGATACGAATTTCACGGCCTCGGCAAGCCTAGCAAAAAATATATATGAAAATTAAGTGGATGATGCAAACCAGTATGATGAAAAGAATGCGGATAATGAAAACCAGTATGATGAAAAGAATGCGGATAATGAAAACCAGTATGATGAAAAGAATGCGGATAATGAAAACCAGTATGATGAAAAGAATGCGGATAATGAAAACCAGTATGATGAAAAGAATGCGGATAATGAAAACCAGTAAGATGAAAAGAATGCAGATAATGAAAACCAGTATGATGAAAAGAATGCGGATAATGAAAACCAGTATGATGAAAAGAATGCGGATAATGAAAACCAGTAAGATGAAAAGAATGCGGATAATGAAAACCAGTATGATGAAAAGAATGCGGATAATGAAAACCAGTATGATGAAAAGAATGCGGATAATGAAAACCAGTATGATGAAAAGAATGCGGATGATGAAAAGAATGCGGATAATGAAAACCAGTATGATGAAAAGAATGCGGATAATGAAAACCAGTAAGATGAAAAGAATGCAGATAATGAAAACCAGTATGATGAAAAGAATGCGGATAATGAAAACCAGTATGATGAAAAGAATGCGGATAATGAAAACCAGTAAGATGAAAAGAATGCGGATAATGAAAACCAGTATGATGAAAAGAATGCGGATAATGAAAACCAGTATGATGAAAAGAATACGGATAATGAAAACCAGTATGATGAAAAGAATGCGGATAATGAAAACCAGTATGAAAAGGATCTAGAAATTGAAAATGAAGATGAAAAGGATCTGATTGTTGATCAGGCAATCGATTGAGTTCTTTATCAACAATGAGACGTTTGCTTAGCATGACGCGGGGCATTTTAGCGTTGACGATTTGTTTACGTCCGCTAAGATTGGCAAAAAAATTTCATAGTTTTGATCTAGATATTGTGTTATAATGTATGTTGATTATGTTATATATTAATTTCATTGGAAGTGTTTGGTGGTGTGGTGAAATTAATCAAATATAGATATATTAGTAAATTGAATAATGT
The DNA here is from genome assembly GCA_032716605.1 of Paralithodes platypus. NCBI lineage: Eukaryota > Metazoa > Arthropoda > Malacostraca > Decapoda > Lithodidae > Paralithodes > Paralithodes platypus. Next base: position 57,849,999 of record CM064503.1, on the reverse strand, counting down.
ATGTGTTTATATAATTATGTATGATGATTAAATTATGTACTTATAAAGTAATCTACCGGTGCCGTCCTTTTAACTTTATCCTTGCTACTATTAACCCCTTCACTCATATGACGCAGAGGTTGCCAGATTAGCAATAATAAATAGAGTTCTCTCACTCTTATAATTACCTCTCCAAAATTAGTTTCTGCCCACAGCTACTCAAAGACAACTGCAGAGGTTGAAGTAACTAAACTAAAGGTATTTATAAACCTTTAGTTTAGTTACTTCAACCTCTGCAGTTGTCTATTTATTAACTCTATTTATTATTGCTAATCTGGCAACCTCTGCGTCATATGTGCGTGAAAGGGTTAAAATGACAGCGCCGGTACTGAAGGGGTTAAGAATACACTATAGTCCTTTCATTCTAGGTTGGACAGAGATGTAACCTCTAACCTCTGTAACTCAAAAAGGGCCAGAGCAAATGAGCTGCCAATTGCCACACCTATTCCCTTGCCAAGTCTTCCTGTTTGGTAGAAATATCAGCTCGATTACTCTAGTCCTTTTTGAGCTGTTAGAGGTTACGCTTTCTGGCCAACCTAGAGTGAACAGACTATAGTTTTCCTCAAGCATGGAAGCAGCTCGGATAAGGAATGCGGTAAGGTTGGATCTTAGTGGCGCAACAGTTTTATTAAATTTGGCAACAAATTTTAAGGGGACCGACCTACTTTTTCTCCCCATTCAGCCTACTGTTTTAAGACGTTTCTCCCCATTCAGACAGCGAATTTTTCCTGGCGAGCGATAGCGAGCCATCATTGTATGAAGAAATCCGGCTTCACCGGAGACATTTTTCTACCGAAAAATGTACAATTTAAGTTAGCCGTCTAAAACAAACCAAAATATGCTGGCTCGCTATAGCTCGCCAGGTGTAAATCGACACCTGGATGAGGATAAACGTTTTAAAACAGTAGGCTTAATGGGGTCGAATGGCTACTACCTAGAAAAAAAGCAGGTCGGTCCCCTTAAAGAATATTCAGTATATATATAATATATATATATATATATATATATATATATACAGGATTACAGGTATATATATATATATATATATATATATACAGTATATACTGCATATTTATTTTGTATTTAATGTAATTATTTAATATTTATTTATGCATATAGACGATTCGACCTCATTCATTAATATAGGAGAGAGAGAGAGAGAGAGCGAGAGAGAGAGAGAGAGAGAGACAGAGACAGAGACAGAGAGAGAGAGAGAGAAACAATAGCCGTGTAGCAGTTCCATAGCTGTCACCCGTTCGCCAATGTTTCATCTATATCGCAGGTATTCCAGGTGTCAACAATTATATCGCAGGTATTCCAGGTGTCAACAATTATATCGCAGGTATTCCAGGTGTCAACAATTATATCGCAGGTATTCCAGGTGTCAACAATTATATCGCAGGTATTCCAGGTGTCAACAATTATATCGCAGGTATTCCAGGTGTCAACAATTATATCGCAGGTATTCCAGGTGTCAACAATTATATCGCAGGTATTCCAGGTGTCAACAATTATATCGCAGGTATTCCAGGTGTCAACAATTATATCGCAGGTATTCCAGGTGTCAACAATTATATCGCAGGTATTCCAGGTGTCAACAATTTTTATTCACAACCTGGATTTTTTTTCCATATAGCCAATTTTTACCGAATCTACTTTTTAGAAAACCGTATGATTTTGTGTGTTTGTAGTATAATTTTGTTTGATCATATACCGGTATGTATATTTTTATTATTTATTTTTTAGTTTCCTCTACCGAAAAATGTACAAATTTAGCTTGAAAGGGGATCTAGGGGGTGCCATTTTAAGCTTGATGGAGGTCTAGGGAACAAACTAAAAACCTCCCCTTCATGTGATGGAATAATGATGGCTGTGTCTGATGTGTCACTCATAATGATATACCAGTACAGATTTTGTGTTGGGTGTGTGTGTGTATGTATGTATTAAGGGTGGTGGTGACGGGGTTATGTTGGTGGTCGTTGTGCTGTAGTACAAAGGAGTACAAAGGAAATCAAGCAACAACAGGTCTAGTGACCCTTCTAGGTTGCTTGTCCTCCAAAACACTGAGGATCAAGTGTCCAAACAGTGGTTTAGAGTGGGTAAGGGAACATTGGAAAGGGAACTACTGCCCTGCCACTAACGTGGCAGGACTAGGAAGTTAGTAGGGGACATATGGGTTAGTAACTGAGGGGAGGATAAAGTTATTCATTTACAAACGCAGTCAGTCGCGGGTTTGATGCGAGATATTTGTCTAGGCGGAATTTAAATGAATCAACGGTGCTGCAGTCTATAACGTCTCGGGGAAGCCCATTCCACAAGTTGACAACTCGATTGAAGAAGAAATTCTTAGATTCGTGCGAGTTAAAAGATTTACCAATAATTTTGCAACCGTTTCCCCGCGTGTAATTAGATTGGTCGATAGTGAAGTACTTACTACAGTTCATATTGTCGATGCCTTTGATGATTTTGAACACTTGAATTAAGTCGCCTCTTAATCTGCGCTGGGTTAAAGGAAATAGATTTAATTCTCTAAGACGCTCTTCGTATGGTTTGTTCTTTAGGCTAGGTATCATTTTGGTAACTCTACGTTGAACTCGTTCTAGCTTGTTTATATCTTTTTGGTAATAAGGGCACCAGGATTGAACGCAGTATTCCAGAAGAGGGCGGACTAAGGAATTGTAAAGGGTTAGGATAACTTCTTTGGATTTATGCTCAAATGACCTGCCTATAAAGCCAATTATTTTGTTTGCCTTCTTAACAACTTCTGAACATTGTTGACTCGGTTTTAGGTTACTCGATATTGTTACTCCCAGATCAGTTTCTCTGTTTACATTCTTAAGCTGAGTGCCATTCATCGAATAGTTTGCTTTCTCATTTAGGTATCCGACATGTAGTACTTTACATTTATCCGCATTGAAACTAATTTGCCAAATTTGGGCCCAACATGACAATTTATCTAGATTGTGTTGCATATCGTCAACTTGTTCTTTTGAGAGTACGCTATTTGCAATTTTTGTATCGTCAGCAAATTTTGAGATTGTGCAGGTGAGACCCTCATCTATGTCGTTGATGTAAATTAGAAAGAGAATTGGTCCTAGTACCGATCCCTGGGGTACCAGGGACTTGACTGTACTTGACTGTACTTGACTTTAGTGGTGGTGGTGGTGAAGGGGTTGTGTTGGTGGTCGTTGTGCTGTACTTGACTTTAGTGGTGGTGGTGGTGGTGGTGGTGATAGTGGGGAGAGCAGCGGGATGATGATGATGATGAAAGCTGTTGTGGTGGTAGGGTATGTTGGTGTTGCTGGTGGTGGTGTTATTGTTATGGTTAGTGGTGGTGGGGGTGGTAGTGGTTGTGATGGTGGTAGTGGTGGTAGGGTATGGTGGTGTTATTGTTATGGTTAGTGGTGGTGGTAGTGGTGTTGCTGGTGGTGGTGTTATTGTTATGGTTAGTGGTGGTGGGGGTGGTAGTGGTGGTGATGGTGGTAGTGGTGGTTTTCCATTATAGGTATTTGTGTGTAGACATACGTGGGTGTTGGTAATCCTGACCTATGATATACAGTATACTTTGTGGCTTTTGATATATATATATATATATATATATATATATATATATATATAGATAGAGAGAGAGAGAGAGAGAGAGAGAGAGAGAGAGAGAGAGAGAGAGAGAGAGAGAGAGAGAGAGAGAGAGAGAGAGAGAGAGAGAGAGAGAGAGAGAGAGAGAGAGAGAGAGAGAGAGAGAGAGAGAGAGAGAGAGAGAGAGAGAGAGAGAGAGAGAGAGAGAGAGAGAGAGAGAGAGAGAGAGAGAGAGAGAGAGAGAGAGAGAGAGAGAGAGAGAGAGGTACTAAAATAGTGAGATATATATACTGTATATATAAAACATGAAAAATATTGATTTTTGTGGTAAAAATATATGCGAATATGCTTCCACACTAAAGGTGTGTAGAAAAGGGTTGGTTCACTGCACAAAGTTTAAAAATTGTTAGTGCTAAAATTAAATTGCATCTAAAATATATTGCATGCACAAAATCAGGGTTTAAAAAGTATGTCCGAGTATCTTATTAGAAGGCTCGGACTGTTGTGTACATATTAAAATAATGTTTATGTAAAAGTGTTAAAATGCATTTCTCTACTTTCGTAGATACCTTTACCTTTTGATGTGTTCGCCACTCTTCTAGCGGCACCAAGGAGCGCGACGCCCCTCGTTATGGGTGGTGATCTGGTGCAGTAGACTGTTTGAAGCGACAGCTCGCTCCCTTGCGAGGATGGGCTCGTCTGGCACTTTTTGCAGTTCGACATCTAGCGCTCTCTTGAAGTTGTCTAACGAGATGTCCCTCATGTCTCTTACTCGCCGTGGGAGTTTGTTGAAGAGACGTGGGCCTCTGTGTGATAACCAGCCCTCTCGCAGAGAGCCCATAGCACCCCTGTTATTCATCCGGGGGATTTCGCATTCCCAGCCTCTCCTATCACTGAATTTCATCTTCAGTTATTATAAAAATTTGCAAGAGTGGCTGGCTCCAGAGTCAGGTATTTGTTCTGTACTCTTCTGTGGATTTCCAGTCACTCCTGGAAATCCACAGAAGAGTACAGAACAAATACCTGACTGGAACCAGCCACTCTTGCACATTTTTATAATAACTGAAGATCTACGAAAGTAGAGAAATGCATTTTAACACTTTTACATAAACATTATTTTAATATGTACACAACAGTCCGAGCCTTCTAATAAGATACTCGGACATACTTTTTAAACCCTTATTTTGTGCATGCAATATATTTTAGATTCAATTTAATTTTAGCACTAAATTTTTTAAAACTTTGTGCAGTGAACCTACCCTTTTCTACACACCTTTAGTGTGGAAACATATTCGCATATATATATATATATAGAGAGAGATTTAATTACTAAGGAGTACAAAGGAAAACAAGCAACAACAGATCATGCGACCCCTCGAGGTTACCTGCCTTCCAAAACATTGCTGTTCCAAGTGTTGCAACAGTATTTCGGACAGAATGTGGAAAGATGTGAGAAGGAAGTGCTGCCCTGGGGCTTAGTTCATGGCAGGGGAAATTATATTAAGATATATTAGGTTATTGAACAAACAGAGGAGAGAGAGAGAGAGATTCACACAGATCTTAAGGGGGGACCCCCTTCTTCCTTTGTTTAGCCCCATTGGTTTTGAAATTTTAAGACGTTCGTTCCACTAGTTTGTCGATTTTGAGACCTTTCGCCCCATTTCTTTGTCAAACTTTCATGCCATTTAGGTATCTTTTTTTCCTGGCGAGTGATAGCGAGCTTGTAATTTTAGGAGGAATGGGCCTTTGTCTGGGGACATTTTTGTAAAGAAGAATTTACAAATTTATCTTGAAAGGGGGTCAAGGGGTGTATTTCTAAGCTTGATGGAAGTCTAGGGAACAAACTAAAAAACAATATAATCACTGAACTCTCTATCGTAGTATTAAACTTTGACTATTAAATACCTTTCTGACGTTCATGTGCGCGGAATTTCGATGTGAGTATCCTGGGTTCGAGTCCTCGGAGTGCCACATGTATTTGTGGATTTCATTAGTTGAGTTTAGATGTGAAGTTGGTTGGTGTAGGGAACATAATAATTCATGTGTTATGTATGATAATGTTGAGCACTGATAGAAACATCCTGTGTAATTATACTCTCATAACTAAGCCCAATGTTCTCAGTACCCTACTCTAAACTACCACTGATTAAACTACCAGCAAGTAGAGCTATTTAGTTCCGGTACACTAAAGATAAATACGTGGGGACCACCGTTTACGATGTGATACTGTGGAATATTTCAAACTATTAGTGTGTGTGTTTTATCTATTACATAACACCCACTAGAGGTGGCGTAGTATTGTAATGAGTGTCATGTTTTTTTTTTGTTTTTTTTTTTCCTATGTGGATGAGGGAAACAAAAGGCAAAACTGCCTGTGACGAGTGCCTCCCCCAGAGTTGAAAGAGAAACAGGGCCAAAATCAAGGAACAGTCGAGCCAAAATGCCTGGACACACGGAGTTTGAAGCAATGTAAGTCATGGGATGAGGGAAAGATTAATTCAGGGAGAGAGTTCCAGAGCTCAGCTGTTGAATAGAAGAAAGATTGAGAGTATCGTTTCACTCTTGAGTTGGCGAGCTGCACAAAGTAGGGGTGGGATTGTGTTGCAAGACGGTCACTACGTACCCTACGTAGTAATAATAATAATAATAATAATCGGTTTATTTCAAGCCGGCAGCCAATGGGGCTGAAAATACACAGACTTAACCTATATCTTATCCTAATGGATCAGCAGACTGATCCTGGCAGCTAACGAGAGCGCCTACATACTCCCAAGGGAGTAGGACGTGGGCAGGAGACTTTGTGGGTCCCCCGAGACGATCCGCCCAGATCTTGCCTTCACGGCCAAGGAAAGTTTTTGAGAGAACTTCCCCTGCCGGCGCCTGGGATTGAACCCCCGACACCAGAGCTAGCGCTCCCAATACAGAGTACTAAGCGCGCTCGGCCACCGTGACCTTAAAGTTGACCTTAGTGTGTGTGTGTGTGTGTGTGTGTGTGTGTGTGTGTGTGTGTGTGTGTGTGTGTGGCATTCTTCCATGGCAGCAGTGATGATGGTGTTATTATGTATGTGTGTTCCTACAGGGCACACACAACACAGTAGTGATGATGATGGTGATTATGGTATTAGTAGTGATCGTGGTAATAGTGGTGATCTGTAGAAATGATGATGAAGGTGGTGGTGATTGTGGTAGGAGTAGTGATAATGGGAATAGTATTAGTGGTGATGTTGGTAGTAGTGGTGATGGTATTTGTGGTAGTGATGACGGTGCCAGTAGTAGTAATGATGGTAGTGATGATAGTAACCCATCGCAGAGTTGGGTCAATGTATGTTGTTTTGAATTTGGGCAAAGCGACAAAGGGTACATAAGAGTACCCAAGGGTACAGTCGGCCTAATAAGTGAAGTCTCGGTAATAAGTATGTTTTGATCAATAATTGGTATCAGTAATATCTAAAACTTGATTTGTTCGTTACGAGTGACATATACAAACATAATCCTACACTTATCCTCCCTATTCAACATCTGACAGACAATAATACATCCCAGTGCGAGTAGTTGGAATATAGAACAAAAATAAAAAAATAAAATAATGACAGCCGAGACATTACTTATTAGCGCCACCGTACATACAAGGGTACTTGTTAAGGGGTATACAGTAGAGGATCAAGAGGACATGCATTAGATAAAGAGTACATCAATGTATCAAGGGTACATGTGTATAAGGAATCAGGAGACTTAAGGGGGTCACCTGCTTTTCGTTCTCTTTCTCTGGCTTGTATCCATTTGGCCCAATTTACATGTGTGGGGAGGATCCTCTCACACTGCACTCCTAGACAAAGTAGAAAGAAAAGCCTTTCGTATCATTAACTCCCGCCCACTCACCAACTCTCCGCAATCTCGCTCACTTCGCCGCAATGCTGCGTCTCTCTCGCTATTTTACCACTACAATAATCAGTGTTCCTCGGAGCCTTCCCATTGTATACCACCTCCTCTACGTAGGGTACGTAGTACCCGTCTTGTAACACAATCCCACCACTACTCTGTGCAACTCTCCAACCCAAGAGTGAAACCCTATTCTCAGGCTTTCTTCTATTCAACTGCTGAGCTCTGGAACCCTCTCCCAGAATTAGTCTTTCCCTCTTCCTATGACTTAAATTGCTTCAAACTCCGTGTGTCCAGGCATTTTGGCTCGAACGTCCCTTGATTTTGGCCCTGTCACTCTTTCAACTTTTGTCTCCTTCACTCACATAAACAAAAGAACATTCAGAATACTGTTTTAAGATGTTTATCCCCATCCAGGTGTCGATTTCTTCCTGGCGAGCGATAGCGAGCTAGCATTATATGGACAAATCCGGCTTCACCAGAGACATTGTTCTGCCTGCTGTCAAACACATTTGAACAAATGCTGGCTCGCTACCGCTCGCCAGAAAATAATAAACACCTGAATGCGGATAAACGTCTTAAAACAGTAGGTTGAATGGGGCCAAATGGATACAACAGAGAGAGAGAGAACAAAAAAGCGAGTGGGTCCCCTTAACGGGTATATGGGGCTAGGGGACAGAAGGGTTACATCAGAGAAAGTGTATGTAAAGCAGGTATCACACGAGAGCTTTTATAGTCAACATTCGATGGTGAACATTTATCTGGCAACATTTCAGGAATATTTTGCACTCTTATCGGAAACTAGACAGATGATTGGTGAATTTAGGTGACAGAAATATTATTAATGTTGACCTCATAAGCTGTCACACCAGTGTTGAGGGAAAAAGCGCTCGTGTGATACCGGCTTAAGAGGGGCCTGTGGTAGAGTCCAGTCAAGATGTCAAATATCATGGTAAAAGGTATAGCTAAAAATTAAGGGGACATAAGGGGTAGAGTTTCAAGGAGACATGTAAGAGGTACACTTGGTCACAAAAGTATCTGCACCCCTGATCATCTGGTGTGTACAGCTTGGTAGTATAGGTCGTAGGTCGTAGGTTTACACACCAGATTATCAGGGTAGGGGTGCAGATACTTTTTTGACTAAGTGTACAGCCGAGAATTAAGGGAACATATTAGGAGTAGAGATTCAAGGGGACATATGAGAGGTAAATCAGTGAATTAAGGGGACATATTTGGAGTAGAGATTAAAGGGAACGTAAGGGGTAAATTAGAGAATTAAGGGGACATACTAGGAGTAGATATTTCAAGGGAACATAAGGGATACATCAGAGAATTAAGGGGACATATTAGGAGTAGAGATTCAAGGGAACATAAGGGGTACATCAGAGAATTAAGGGGACATACTAGGAGTAGATATTCAAGGGAACATAAGGGATACATCAGAGAATTAAGGGGACATACTAGGAGTAGATATTCAAGGGAACATAAGGGGTACATCAGAGAATTAAGGGGACATACTAGGAGTAGATATTCAAGGGAACATAAGGGATACATCAGAGAATTAAGGGGACATATTAGGAGTAGAGATTCAAGGGAACATAAGGGGTACATCAGAGGATCAAGGGGACATATTAGGAGTAGAGATTCAAGGGAACATAAGGGGTACATCAGAGGATCAAGGGGACATACTAGGAGTAGAGATTCAAGGGAACATAAGGGGTAAATCAGAGGATCAAGGGGTACATCAGAGGATAAAGGGGACATAAATGGGGCTAGGGGACAGTGGTGGTAAATCAGAGAATGCATAAGTAAGCAGGACCTGGGAGAGCATTCAGTCAGATTTCAAAAGACATAGTAAAAGGTATAGCAGATCAAGGGGAGATATAAGAGATCAGGGACCTAGGGGACATATAAGGGACATAGGCCTACACTCGAATACAAAAACGATCTTTACACTAACGCTCTAAACATTCTGGAAGTGGGTCGAAATCTTGTGATAATACCTCACTGACGTATATTTCACCCGATTCATTCCGTTCACACTAGATTATACACAACTCACCAGTGTAAAGATTGTTTTTATCCTAGAGTGTACAATGGATCAGGAGCTTAGGGGATATATATATATATAAGAGATCAGGGACTTAGGAGACATATGTGGGGTTGATCAGGGAAGCATGCAGATAAAGGTGCCTGTCAGATAATTCAGTCTATATTATCCAACATTTTGGCCAGAGCGGAGCACCATGGAGCGGCCTCAGGATCGTGGAAGACTGCATGAAACCCTAACCCAACCAAGACCGCGGTAGCGTAGAGATATCCTCCCGGGGTCCCGGTAATCCACAACGCGAAGTCGCCCATAAGCGCGCCAGTAAACATCCCCCAATAGTTCCCGGAGAACTTGGTGTAGTTGGAGACCAAGCGGGCTCTACACTCGCCGAGGGTCTTGGGGAAGCTAAGGTGCATTACGGACTGAAGGAAGGCTTGGAGGATCTACCAACAACCTTCCCTTCACCTGCTTGTACTGTACAATCGCGCTAAGAAGTCATGACTCGATTTTTCTAAGGCTCAGACAAAAGTCCCCAAATCTGGCTACCGCTGGCAACTCTCCACTGCCCGTCAGAGCCCAGTCATTTCCTAATTTATCACTATAGGTCTCCGGGTATTCCCAATAATTGGCCTACTGACAAAATTAACCTATTTAGGCCTTTTAAATTATATATATATGTTGTTGTTTGAATATATATAAGTAAGGTTTGTTTTCAAAATCTTTATAGAATAATGAAAGTATTTAATTTCCTGACGCTATCTAGCATGTTACACTCACTGGGCCTGCCGCCTGAAGGCCTGCAAAAAAATGCAAGTCAGTCACTGCCAGTATATGAGGGAGAGTGTATTTCACGAAAGTTTCTAATAGAGACAAATATATGGTGTGAAAGGTCTTATAATGGAACGAATGTCTAAAAACCTGATAACTGGGGGCTAAACATGAGGGAGAAAGGGGTTGGGAACTAATAGAGCGTTTATTATGTCTGTGATGTCATTACAGGAGACAGGTTAAGTGGTAATGGTGGGGAATACAGTATATCTTTTACGATTAGTTCTGGGTTAATTGACCTCCCATCTAACTTACTTTCTCTCTCGCTCTCCTTCTCTTGCTTTCTCTCTCTGTTTTAGAATGTTGTACTGTTCAATCGTTCCAAAACCGCCTTGATAAATATCTTGCTTTTATTTCCCAATTAACTGTTTTTACAAATGAATAGCCTCCTAACATTTATATATTTATTTTGTCCACAGTAACTAGGTAGGTTAGATACAAGCAGCCTCGTAAGGATCAATATATGTTGTTGCTTGTTTTCCTTTGCTCGCTCTCGCTCTTTCCGCTCTCTCTCTCTTTCCCGCTCTCTCTCTCTCTCTCTCTCTCTCTCTCTCGTCGTGTCCTCTTGAGTTCTCTCCTTTGACTTTGATTTGTTTTCCTTCCATTCATCTTGCACTCTCTCCTCTTTAGTCACCCTTTTCTGAGAGAGAGAGAGAGATCTTTGCTGTTATTATTTTTAGTATAACTGTACTAAGACTGTTTAGACAAATTTCCTGCCGGTTCCTCTTAAATTAAAGACTCGATTTCACTCGCCAGGAAAAAACCGACACCTATATTACACGAAAAGTCTAAATATTTACAAAGAAATGGGATGAAAGGTCATAAAATCGCTAAACTAATGGGCCGAACGTCTTAAAATTTAAAAACTAATGGAGCTCAACATGAGGAAGAAGGCTGACCAGAAAAATGGCCCAACGCCCTCATTAAGAGAAAACTTCAGGTGTTCTGAGCGTTGAAAGGAGCGAGGAAAGAAAAGTCATTAGCCATTACCTCCGAGCAGACGCCTGGCTCAGTACAACGGTGGGTGCTTTTAGTATTATTGTTGTTATGGTTCTGTTGTTTGGACTGCGGAGGTTCTTGCTGGTGCTGTTATTATTGTAGTTGTTATTGTAAGCGTTGTTGTTGCTGTTGTTATTGCTGTTGTTATTGCTGTAGTTGATATTGTTGTTATTGTAATTGTTGCTGGTTATTGTTGTAGTTGTTATTGTAATTGTTATTGTTGTTTATTGTAATTGTAATGGTTGTTATTGTTTGTTATTGTTGTAGTTGTTCTTGTAATCGTTGTTGTAATCGTTGTTGTTATTGTTGTTATTTGAATGGGAGATTGTAGGTACCAATCGAGCAGGGCAGAGGAAAACAAAAAGTTGTGAAGGTGTTCCACGACTCTTGAACATGAGAGAGAGAGAGAGAGAGAGTGTGAGTTGGTAAGATGTTTTATATATGTGACAAGTAATATTATGACTGCTGTATCCTGGTGTGTCAAGAAAGAGACAGTGAGAGAGCTAAAGCAAGAGAGACATGGTAAGATGTCGTTTCTATGTGACGAGAGATATAACGGTTGTATCCTAGTGTGTCAAGAGAGAGAGAGAGAAAATGAGTTGGAGTGAATGTTACATGGCTACACTGACCACATAACATAGATGTTACGGTTCCAACACGGTGGTCATTATTTAAGGAAGGGCAAAGGAGAATAGCATGAATGGAAGAAGAGAAGGTTAGAAAGAGGAAGGAAGGTGAAACGTTAGGAAAGAAGAAGAAACGGAGGAGGAGGCGATAGAGAAGAAGAAGGAGGTGAATATAGGGAAGAAGAAGAAGAATGATAAAGCATATATGTTATAGTGAGAGATGCAGTGTAGGGCATAAAGGTGTAAAAGAACAAATAGGGATGTAGGGAAGAAAGGATCTGTCTCGTATGGGCCAATAGGTCTTCTGCAGATTTCCATTTTACTTATGTCCTTATGTTCTTAACCCGTTCAGCACCATGCCGTAATTGTCATGTTTTGGTTACCATTGGTCGATTTTCTTTAGTTTATAATCTATCTGTAGGGGTAAATACGATCTCAGTAAGTCCTCTGAATAACACAAGTCCTTCTTAAACTGCATAAAATAATATAATTTTAGCCAGAATCAAAGGTAAAAAGGCGTCATGGTGCTGAAGGGGTTAGAAGAGGAAGAGAAGGGAAAAGGAGAAGAAGAAGAGGAAGAAGTGAAAGATCGACCGTGAGTACTGAACACGGACTCAGCTTGAAGGAAGGTGAAACGTTAGGAAAGATGAAGAAAAATAAAGAAGAGGAAGAAAGAGAAGATAGAAGAATAATAGTAAGATAGATGAAGAAGATAGAAGGAAAATAGTAAGATTGAAGACAAATAATAAGATAGAAGAAGAAGAATTAGAACAATAAGAAGAGGAAGAAGAAGAAAAACAGGAAGAAGAGGAAGACAAGGAGAAGAGAAGAAGAAAGAAGATAAAGATCCATCGTGAGTACTGAACACGGACACAGCGGGAAGTTAACCCTTGTATGGGGATCTGACAACAGTGATCCAGGGAGACACTTATACCAACCCACTTTATCATAGCCGCCATCTTGTTTACCTTCTTTGCCAGTCATTGTGTCCTCAGAGTCGTGATTTTTATTTTATTTTTATTTTTTTAAAGGGATATTTTTAAATTGTGGATTTGGTAAGGCTGTAGTATTCGGGTGTATCGCCCGCCTTGTTTACACTACTCGCACACTCGCGATCACGTTCCCTTCTATTATGACTGCCGTGGGATACTGTACTATAATAAATTGAGGGGGGGCTTTGCCCCTGAATGAATAAGAGTCGCAGAAGCCGAGTTCTCTGGTTCTAGGCATTCGTAATGGATTTTTTTTGTTTTTAATATAGATGCTTGTAATCCCTACTGTATCGGTGACGTCTTATTATTTTGTATAACTATTCTTAGACGATTTTATGCGGCTTAAGAAGGATCTGTGGTAGTAAAAAGGTTAATTAGAGATCGTCTGAAGCCTGTTAATTGCTTGAGGCCCTTTTTAAACTGGATAAAATCGTCTAATAGGAGCCAGCATAAAACGAAAAAGACAGCATTGGTACTGAATGGGTTAAATGTTCCCTACAGATGGTTCCTCTACACACACTGGTTGTATTAGGAAGGGGTGGGAGGATAATTATATGGAGGGGGAATTATACGGGAGGGTCTGTACGCAGCCGCATACCTTACCCCAGGCCCCGCCCACTACCGAAAATGTACAAATATTATATTATGTTAGATTAGATTAACCTAACCTAACCTAACCTAACTTAACTTAACCTAACCCTAATATTATATAATATAATATAACATAACACAAATAACAAAATAAAAATACAAAAATATACTAAACTTCGAGAGGGATTGAACACTGGATTTCTGGATGCCAGGCGGGAGCTCTAGTGACTGTACTACAGAGCGAGCTGGCAGGAACGGTTTGAAGGGTTTATTTAAACGCGGGGAACGGGGAGCGGGGCTAAGGGAGGCTTACATTTTCGCGCATGCGTACAGGGTAAGGTATGCGGCTGCGTACATCCCCTCCCGAATTATACTGTCTACATCACCCGACCACCTCTGATACTCTGGTTGGTTGGTTTTGATGGACCCCCTTTTCCCTCATGTTTAGCCTCTTCAGTTTTCAGATTTTAAGACGTTCGGTCCATTAGTGTGGCAATTTCATAACTTTTCGTCCCATTTCTATATGAATATCAAGACCTTTCGTGCCATTCAGGTTTCAATTTTATCCTGGCGAGCGATAGCGAGCCTGTAATTTTAAGAGAAATCAGCCTTCGGCTGGACCATTTTTCTATCGAAAAATTTACAAATTATTCTTGAAGAGGGGTCTAGGGAGTGTTTTTTTAAACTTGATGAAGGTCTCGCGAGGAAACTAAAACATAAATTAATATATATATAAATTAGTAGACTCCCAAAAATAACCACTATCCTTTTCAAAAAGTAGATGTTTTTGCTGCTCCCTATAGATAGGAAGGGTTGGGAGGATATATCGAGGGGGGATTATACTGTGTACATCACCTGACCACCTCTGATACACTGTGTGGGTTAATACACAGGGAATGAGAGATACGCCGTGATGTCATGTACGCTAAGCCAATTTTGTACGCTCGACTCCTTCAGCACGATGACGTCTTTTTACCTTTGATTTTGGCTAAAGTTAAACAATGTTTGGCAGTTTATAAAGGACCTATGTTATTGTGAGGGTTTATAGAGATTGAATTTACTCTTTTGAGTCTTAGAAGTAGACTATACGTTGAAAAGGATTGTCTAATGGTAACTAGAATATGATGAGAATTACGTCATATCGTGCTGAAGGGGCTACGAGAGTGGTTGGTGTCTTCTCTCTCTCTCTCTCTCTCTCTCTCTCTCTCTCTCTCTCTCTCTCTCTCTCTCTCTCTCTCTCTCTCTCTCTCTTTGCGCAGACAACAATTTATAATAAGATTTGCTAATTTCACAATAAATGTTGTATTGAACCTTAACAGTTTTGAATTATATTTCCTCTCTTGGTATGAGAAAAAATACTATTGAACCAATAACTTGAAATTAATGTATTGTATAATATTATTTGTGGTAAGGTGTGTATGAGTGTGTGTGTGTGTACGGCGTATTTGTCTTGTGTGTCTCTGTGAGAGGGGGTGTGTATGAGTGTGTGTGTGTGTACGGCGTATTTGTCTTGTGTGTCTCTGTGAGAGGGGGTGTGTATGAGTGTGTGTGTGTGTACGGCGTATTTGTCTTGTGTGTCTCTGTGAGAGTGGGTGTGTATGAGTGTGTGTGTGTGTACGGCGTATTTGTCTTGTGTGTCTCTGTGAGAGTGTGTGTGTGTCTGAGTGTGTGTGTGTGTACGGCGTATTTGTCTTGTGTGTCTCTGTGAGAGTGGGTGTGTATGAGTGTGTGTGTGTGTACGGCGTATTTGTCTTGTGTGTCTCTGTGAGAGTGGGTGTGTATGAGTGTGTGTGTGTGTACGGCGTATTTGTCTTGTGTGTCTCTGTGAGAGGGGGTGTGTATGAGTGTGTGTGTGTGTACGGCGTATTTGTCTTGTGTGTCTCTGAGAGAGTGGGTGTGTATGAGTGTGTGTGTGTGGTACGGCGTATTTGTCTTGTGTGTCTCTGTGAGAGGGGGTGTGTATGAGTGTGTGTGTGTGTACGGCGTATTTGTCTTGTGTGTCTCTGTGAGAGTGTGTGTGTCTGAGTGTGTGTGTGTGTACGGCGTATTTGTCTTGTGTGTCTCTGTGAGAGTGGGTGTGTATGAGTGTGTGTGTGTGTACGGCGTATTTGTCTTGTGTGTCTCTGTGAGAGTGGGTGTGTATGAGTGTGTGTGTGTACGGCGTATTTGTCTTGTGTGTCTCTGTGAGAGTGGGTGTGTATGAGTGTGTGTGTGTGTACGGCGTATTTGTCTTGTGTGTCTCTGTGAGAGTGGGTGTGTATGAGTGTGTGTGTGTGTACGGCGTATTTGTCTTGTGTGTCTCTGTGAGAGTGGGTGTGTATGAGTGTGTGTGTGTGTACGGCGTATTTGTCTTGTGTGTCTCTGTGAGAGTGGGTGTGTATGAGTGTGTGTGTGTACGGCGTATTTGTCTTGTGTGTCTCTGTGAGAGTGGGTGTGTATGAGTGTGTGTGTGTGTACGGCGTATTTGTCTTGTGTGTCTCTGTGAGAGTGGGTGTGTATGAGTGTGTGTGTGTGTGTGTGTACGGCGTATTTGTCTTGTGTGTCTCTGTGAGAGTGGGTGTGTATGAGTGTGTGTGTGTGTGTACGGCGTATTTGTCTTGTGTGTCTCTGTGAGAGTGGGTGTGTATGAGTGTGTGTGTGTGTGTACGGCGTATTTGTCTTGTGTGTCTCTGTGAGAGTGGGTGTGTATGAGTGTGTGTGTGTGTGTACGGCGTATTTGTCTTGTGTGTCTCTGTGAGAGTGGGTGTGTATGAGTGTGTGTGTGTGTGTACGGCGTATTTGTCTTGTGTGTCTCTGTGAGAGTGTGTGTGTCTGAGTGTGTGTGTGTGTGTGTGTACCTTTAGAGATATCCAAAGATGATATACATAAGATGAGACACGACTTTTGGGTCCGAGTGTACATTATGTGTCTCTCTACCCCTTTACTGCCCTTGATAGCCATCGTGTGTGTGTGTGTGTCTCTCTCTCTCTCTCTCTCTCTCTCTCTCTCTCTCTCTCTCTCTCTCTCTCTCTCTCTCTCTCTCTCTCTCTCTCTCTCTCTCTCTCTCTCTCTCTCTCTCTCTCTCTCTCTCAGCATCGGTAGTCTATATATACAATATTTCTCATCTTCCTTCTTTACTATGAATTTCCAGTAGAAATGTTTTCATTCTGCTGGAGGCCTTGTTTCCCCAACTATATTTCATGCCGACCCAAGGTCGGAGGGAGTGGTAGGTGGGGAGAGAGCCTTCTGCTTTGCTATCCTTACCTTCCACTTTGCAGCAAATTTTATTTTAGAATTAAGTCCGGACTGCCTAGTAGGGACCGCAAGGTCTGTGCAGTCCGTGTATCTATGTAACTCTCTTTCTCCCCCCTCCCCCTCTCTATATATCTATATATATATATCTCTATCTATCTCTATCTATCTATCTATCTATCTATCTCTCTCTCTCTCTCTCTCTCTCTCTCTCTCTCTCTCTCTCTCTCTCTCTCTCTCTCTCTCTCTCTCTCTCTCTCTCTCTCTCTCTCTCTCTCGAAACGTTATAGACTGCATCACCGTTGATTCATTTAAACTCCGCCTAGACAAATATCTCTCATTAAACCCGCGACTGACTGCGTTTGTAAATGAATAACTTTATTTTATCCCCCCCTCAGTTACTAACCCATCTGTCCTCTACTAACTTCCTAATCCTGCCACGGACATTAGTTCCAGGGCAGTAATTCCCTTTCCAATGTTCCCTTACCCACTCTAAACCACTGTTTGGACACTTGATCCTCAGTGTTTTGGAGGACAAGCAACCTAGAAGGGTCACTAGACCTGTTGTTGCTTGATTTCCTTTGTACTCCTTTGTACTCTCTCTCTTTCTCTTTCTCTCTCTCTATATATATATATATCTCTCTCGCTCTCGCTTTCTCACACACACCTCCTTTTCTGTACCCTGGAGGGGGCACTCATCAAATCTGCGTCACGCGTTGGTTACCCTTATGGCTGGCCCCAACTCACATAACTCTTCCTGCTCTGCACTTTCCCTCGGCTATCGCTCCATGACTGTTGGTTTTCGTGTGAGTGTGTTTGAGTATTGGGCCCGATAGCCTTAATATTTCTCTCGATTTATGTTTTCGTTTTATTTTTTTGAGAGGTGAGACCAATTTACTCTGGGAATGTGTATGTCTATAATAGTGTATCTTATCTATGTTATTGTCTGATTGTCCATTTTCTGCCTGCCTATTTATTTAGCATGTAAGCACACTGCCATGCACACGAGACACAGACACACATACAGTACATACGCAGAAACTTGTCCAAACTCATGAAGTTCCACAATAAAGCTGTAAATATACTGCGTGCGATGTAAACGCTTTAGGGCACGACATACAAACACACATATAGGAGTTGGGAAATGTCATGTCCTATATACCATGATTCTGTCTTGGTGTAATGGTTAGAGTGTATAACATCTGTGTGTGGTAACCCAGGTTCGAATCCCGGTGGATCACATGCTTCCATTAATTTCTTTGGGAGGTGTTTGGTGTTGGAGTGAAATTAATACAAATATAATATACTGTATATATAGTGTAATATATAGTGTAAAATAAAGCTTAAACTGCTGCCAGGGTTTTAACAAAACTTGACACGAACGCCTGTCCCTCCGCAGTAACAAGGATATAGGTCCATATCCGTATTATGACCACCTTTATATATTTTAATGGGACTGTACTTGGTTTAGGAATTATTTGTTGGAGTTCTACAGTTACTTTAGGTTGCATATGCCCCATTTGATTCCTAGAGGTTCTTCTTCAGCTGAAATATACTGTGTAATTATAGAGTTACTTAAGGTTGAATATACCCCATTTGATTCCTAGAGGTCCTTCCTAAGCTGAAATATACACCCATTTGATTCCTAGAGGTCCTTCCTAAGCTGAAATATACCGTATAATTATAGTTACTTAAAGTTGCATACACCCATTCGATTCCTAGAGGTCCTTCCTAAGCTGAAATATACTTGCAGCCTAAATACAATGAAGAAAGAGGTTATGATATTGATTGTGTTAACGGGGTCGTGATTGGTTGTTGGCCTCTGTATATACTGTATATACAGTATATACTGTATTTTAAATACAGTATATACAGTATTTTAAAGTTTCCTCGCTAAACCTCCATCAAGCTTCAAAATACATCCCCTAGATCCCCTTTCAAGATAAATTTGTAAATTTTTCGGTAGAAAAATGTTCCGGCCGAAGGTGGGTTACTTCTAAAATTGGAGGCTCGCCAGGAAAAAACAATCGACACCTAAAGGGCACGAAAGGTTTAAATATTGACACAAACAAATGAAGCAAAGTCTCAAATTCGCCAAACTATAGGAACTAACGTTTTAAAATCTCAAAACTAATATTCTAAACATGAGGGAGAAGGGGGTCCAGAAAAAGCGAGTATTACCCGCTTAAAACCAAACGCTTGTCCCTCCGCTCTGAGAGGTATATTAGTGTTTAATATCATTTTGATGATCACGGCCGATTACATTATAATCACTGGGATGCAAGACTCTTATAAACTGTATACTCTCTATCTCTCTCTCTCTCTATATATATATATATATACACACTGTATATATATATTCAGGAATACTCTCTATTAATCTATCCTACTACTTAAACTGCTTCAAGTTCCGTGTGTCCAGACATTTAGACTCCAACGTACCTTCAATTTGGCTCTGTCACTATAAATTTGCGGGGGATGGGGTGGAGAGACTCGTTACAGGCAGGTTTGCCTTTTGTCTCCTTACACACAGAAGACAGAAATACTAGCATGATAGAGAAAGAACTGTATACCGCAGTATGAGACGTGATTTCATGTAACTCAGTTTAAATAAACCTCAAGTTGAATATAATGACCCAATATTACCCACAATAAAATTAATGACCCAATATTACCCACAATATAATTAATGACCCAATATTACCCACAATATAATTAATGACTCACTATTACCCACAATATAATTAATGACCCAATATTACCCACAATATAATTAATGACCCATTATTACCCATAATATAATTAATGACCCAATATTACCCACAATATAATTAATGACTCAATATTACCCACAATATAATTAATACGGCGTGATCTGAACGGACTAATCCTCCATTCGCATCTCCAATATCCTTCAATAATTCCCACCCTGAGTGTTTTGCGCATTCTCCCGTCCCTATCAGCTGGTCTCTCTCCCCCCTCCCTTCACAATACATCCAGCTCGGGTTTCCAGGCCTTTCCAAACAGGTTGCATAATGCCCCCCCCCCCCCCCCCCCCTCACTCTTCCTTCCTCACTCCCCCATATCCCTTCCCCCTCCCCCTCTCTCACTCCCCCCTATCCTACACATCTCGCTCACCCCCTCCCACCTCACTCTGCCCCCTCCCCCTCCCATCTCACTCCCCCAGTGGCCCCAATATGGCGGAAGGTGGTCGATCTCTGTTACTTTAGGGTCTCATCTTCCCCTCCCTCCCCCCCCCCCCCTCCTCAGTTCTCTCTTGTCACCTCTACTTTTCCTTTCCGCTATTGTTGTATTTCTCTATACAGTATAGGGTTGATGCTAGTGACGTAACGTTGGTGTCTTGGGGGGGGGCGGGGGTGGAGGGTATGTTGTTGTCAGGAGTTTATATCATGTGTTGTTTATCTTCATTCATAAATGCCCACAAGGCTTAAGAGATTTGGTATATATATATATATATATATATATTGTATATATATATATATATATATATATATATATATATATATATATATATATTGTATATGTGTTTGTTCATATTATAGTTATTTATTATTTTTAGTTTTCTCACATGATCTCCATCGACCTGTAAATAAAGACCCAGAGACCCTCCTTCGAGGTAAATTTGTATATTTTTCGGCAGACAAATGTCCCGGATGAAATTATAGGCTCGCTATCGCTCGCCATGAAAAATGTTCACCCAAATGGCGCAGAACACTAAATTCGCCACCACTACTACAGTATTCCTTCCCGCTATTGTTGTAGGGTTAATACCAGTGACGTAACGCGGGTCTTGGGGGGGGGGGGGGGACGACAAGTGACTTTAAGGTGATATAATATATTTGTATTTATTTGATTACATGTATTTATATGTTTACATTCTTCGTAATACCTCCATCAAGTTTTAAAATACCCCGAGACCCTCCTTTCGAGATAATTTGTAATTTTTTCGGTAGAAAAAGGTTCCTCTTAAATTACAGGCTGGCCAGGAAAAAAAATCGACACCTAAACGGCACAAAACGTCTTAAAATCACCACCGTTGCTATAGGGTTGATGCCAGTGACGTAACGAGGGGGGGGGGGCGGGGGGTTGAAGTGGGTGGTATTGTTGTCAGGAGGTTATAGTTTTGTGTTGTTTATTTCCATTTATTACTCCTTCAAGGTTTAAGGGGAGATTTGTGTGTATTTGTTCATATATTTATTAATTCATTAATTTATATATTTTATTTACTTGTATTTACTTTTATTTATATATTTACTTATTATTACATGTCATTGTTGTCGTTGAGAGCTTATAGTGTTGTTTATCTCCATTTCATTACTCCTACAAGGTTTAAAGGAAGGCGAAAACCCTTAAGGGGTAGGGTTTACGTATAATGGATATCTAGGGGGATGGGTTTTTTTAAAGCTTGGTGAAGGTCTAGGGTGGAAACTGATATATATATATATATATTGAAAGAATTCGCCGAAAAACTAAACCCTTCCCCCCTTAACTAAAAGGAGCTATAAAAGGGAGTAGTTGTAAGGACGGGTAACTTAATTATAGTGGAAGCTATAGGTCTTAATAGAGTGGAAAGAGATATTAAGGAACTTAATGACGGTAAAGATGATAATTTATGATAATCGTGCGAGATAATCCCTGACCGTGGGTGAAGGGGTTAACCCATTCTGTACTGGCGATGTCATTTTAACTTTATTTTAGCTACTGTTAGACGATTTTATTCAGTTTTAAAAGGAATTCCAGTAATCAGGCATCGAACTATCTTACTTAACCTTTTTGACTACCACAGATCCTTCCTAAACTGCATAACATCGTCTACATGTAGCTACACATCAACTACTGTCACTTCCTACCATAACAACCACCAGCACCACCACCATACCATCTTGACAACCACAAACCACTACCACTATACTCCTACCACAACACCCCCACCATATCACCTTCTACCACAACACAACACCATCCCACCTACCACCACCGCCACTACCTCCTACCTAAACCCCCACCATACCATCATAGGTTCGAATCCCGATAAATCAATGGAAAGATACTATTGGGATGGAATTTGTGCTGTATCTAGTATCAGTGCATTACCACAAAGCCCACCGAAACGCCAAATAAATACCCTCATTGTTCCCTGAATAAATAGCACTGTATAAATATTCCCATATTCAAAATAGGCTACAGGGGGGCAATGCCTAGTGAGTTCATTGCTCAATAGGCGGCGTTCTGAGAGTGAGGGTCCGAGTCTAGGAGGTGAGACAGTGAAACACTGGGGCGAGGAAGCTTCAGAGATAGGGCTGCTTCTAGCCGTGAGTTGGCAAATGCCCCATGCCTCCTGCGAAGACAAGTTGGCAGGGGCTGGTTGCAGCTAAAAGTGCTCCACATGTCTCACCCCCTAGACTGAAACGAGACCTCACGGGCTTCACCGTTCAATGTATAATGGTTGAATGTACAGGCTCTCAGCCTATGCCCGAGAGGGAGTAGTTGAAATATAGGAGAAAAAAAAAACTTATCAACTACTATAATTTCCTACCGTAACAACCACAATCACACCTACTACCACCCACCTATAACCATCACCACCAACATACCACCTACCACCTCCTCAACCACTACCACAATCTTCACCATCCCACCTACAACCATCTAAGGATCATGTACAATTATTCCTGAGGACATGGCAGACTCTTGTGAACCCTTCAACTCTATGGCAGACTCAATCCTACCCTAGTGTCAGGCAGCTATCACACTCACTCTCTCTCTCTCTCTCTCTCTCTCTCTCTCTCTCTCTCTCTCTCTGCCATGTTATTATCTTGGTTAATCAGCTATTACGGACATTTTGTAGCGAAATGTGTTGTTATATATTACAATTTGGCATGTGGTGATGGGCTGGTCTATCAGAGTGAGAGCTGAGCAATCTCTGCCATATCCATTGCTTACTCTGACTGTTCCTTTTACTTACATATTTTCTAGTTCTCAAGTGACGGCGTCTCTTCCGTGGATTGACCTCCCAATCTACCAAGATTGGAAGCCAAAGCGTAACATTTTTCCCTTGCCCCTCAACTTTCTCTTCATAATTGCTGAGGGGCACAGGGCCCTGGGTGGGGCTTTGGTTTCCCGGGCGTTTCCGCACCCTCCTCAGATCCCCGCCATGGAGTGGCTTCGGTCACCCAGGCTTTGTTGTGGTCGGGGGGGGGGGGGCGCTCGGTTATGGCCTTGGAATTGCTTGGGGCCTTGGGGCTGTTCGGCCAGGCAGCTTGGGGAACAGCAACAAAAACAACAGAACAATTTGGCATTAATACGACACAGAGACATAATAGATTTACATGTTTCCATTAAGTATCGAGACATCCGTTGCTAAGAGATTCAATTGACCATCAGCTAAAACAAAAAACGGAGGGGGGCGGGGGGGATTTACCGTAAGCTCGAGGGGTGTATTCAGACCGCGGCACCATTCCCACTCCATCTTCACTGACCACAACTCCCTTTGTTTTTATTCTCCTCATTGTATTGTTTTTATCTTCTTATTTTCCCTCCTTTTGTTCTCTTCTTTTGTAATGATCTTTTCCTGCCTACCCCTCCTTTTCCTCCTCCTCATCATCATCATCATCTCTTCCTCCTCCTCTTCCTCATATCCTCCTCTTCCTCATATCCCTCCTCTTCCTCATATCCTCCTCAACCTCATCATCATCATCATCATCATCATCATCATCATCATCATCATCATCATCAACCTCCTCCTCCTCATCATCATCATCATCATCATCATCTGTTCTTCTGCCTATCCTCATTTTGTTGATGGCGTTGTTGTTATTGTCATTAATATTGTTTTGTTATGTTATTATTTTAATATTTTCCTTTTTCTTTTTGTTATTGCAATCCTTGTACCGTACTCCAGTTTGTTGTTTTTATTGTTGCAGTACTTCTTCTTCTTCTTCTTCTTCTAAACATTCATTTCGAGGAAGTTGGGGTAATATATGTAAACAAGACAAAGTACGTTAAGTATCAGTTGTAAATATTATTTTACAAATTCGATCTTGATTATAAATATCTCGGTAGAAATGTTCTCATTCTACTGGGGGCCTCTTTTCTCCAGCT
>CM064503.1:57793566-57823566 GCA_032716605.1 Paralithodes platypus | reverse complement strand
TATAAAAGCTATAATTACCTCTATACACAAAGGCTAAAACTTCTGTCCCCCCCCCCTTGCTTTCTACCCCTCGGAGGCCTTCCCCCTCATTCCCCCCCCACCCCCCCCCAAAAAAAAAAAGAGGCCTCGTATACTTTTAATGTGGGTTTTAATTGTTCTCATTTCTTTCTTCCTCTGTGTTTGGTCTAACTCTAGGGCTTTTATCCTGCCTTTTATTTTGTTTTGTTTTAAGGTTTTGTATTTTTATCGCGCGTATCTTTGTTGAGTCCGTATTATATTTCAGTTTTGTGTTTGTGTGTGTGTGTATGTGTGTGTAATTGTGTGCGTGTGTGTGTCTATATCTGTGTGTGTGTGTTTTTTTTTTTTTCTATAGGCCGGCGTATCGTGGATCATAAGATATTGTTTTATATGTAATTACTTTGATATGGACTCAATATTGAATGGTTGATTACAAAATAGTACACGATTTAACACACACACACACATTGGAGGATTCTTCACTCCCGCACAGCTTCTTGCTCTATATCGAGTATTGCGCCCCAGTATCGAGTATTGTTCGCATGTGGAGAGGTTCCACCCATACCACACTTCTCGAAAGATTAGAATCAAAAGCATATCGCCTCATTTTTTTTTTTTTTTTTTTTGTCTTCTATATTCCAACTATTCCCTCTCGGGCATAGGCTGAGAGCCCGTACATTCAACCGTTCTACATTGAACGGTGAAGCCCGTGAGGCCTCGTTCCAGTCAAGGGGGTGAGACATGTGAAGCACTTTTTGCTGCAACCAGCCCCTGCCATCTTGCCTTCACAGGATGCATGTGGCTTAGTTGCTCACTCACGGCCCGAAGCAATCCCATCTCTGAAGCTGCCTCGCTCCAGTGTTTCACTGTCTCACCTCCTAGACTCAGACCCTCACTCTCAGAATGCCACCTATTGAGCAATTAACTCACTAGGCATTGCCCCCCAATAGCATATTTTGAATATGAGAATATTCATACAGTGCTATTTAATCAGGGAAAAATTAGGGTATTTATTTAGTGTTTCGGTGGGCTTTGTGGTCATGCACTCGCTTCCTCTTAATAGTTCCTTACAATCTCTTTCTACACGCCGCAATGTTGCATCTCTCTCACTCTTCTATCGCTATTACAACAATCAGTGTTCTTCAGAGCTCTCTCAGTGCATACCCCCTCCCTTGCAGCGAATGTGATGCATTCGCCTTTCAACACAATCCCACTCACATTCTGTCCAGCTCTCCAATCCAAGAATGAGTTAAGTTTCTCAGTCTTTCTTCTACTCAACAAGTGAACTCTGGAACTCTCTTCCTCAATCAATCTTTCCTTCATCCTATGCCTTAGACTGCTTTAAACTTCATATGTCTAGGCATTTTTACCCCAACGTCCCTTGAATTTGGCTCTGTCACTCTTTTGACATTGGGGGAGGGGGGGAGACACTCGTTACAGGCAACCTGTTTTTTGTCTCTTTAATACACATATACAAAATACATTAAATTATTATGTTACCTCCACCAACCGACTTTTCTCCTAAACTCAATTAATGAAATCAACAAATACATGTGGCAGTCCGGGGATTCGAACCTAGGATGCTCACACCGAAATTCAGTGCATTTATCCATTGCGCTACGAAGAATAACTACCTCTCCTGGTTCGTGTTCTGTGTCTCAGCAAAGGTAGATGGCATGAATACAAACATAAATAATCCTGGGGTAACTCGTAACTCTTGATCCGTCTCTCAGCAAATTGTATGACCGTATAAATAAGCAAAGAACAAGTGTCTTAGCCTTTGTTCCTTTTCTCCAGGTAGATATTATGGTATGTATGTATGTATATACTAAGGCACATACCCCATTGTTGGTGGTGGCAGACACGAGACAGAGCCTGAACAGAAACAACATTTAAAGTTACTATTGTCAGGGTCTGAGACCACTTTCGCGTTCCCTCGCCCGTTTCTCTGTCTTGTCGAGTAGTAACCGATATTAATATATTCAGGGTAACACTTCCTTCTTTGTTCTGCTATTCAACAAAGGTAGAGGACATAACTGGCATTATTGATAAGATTGGCGTAACTAACCAAATATCCTATCACTTGATCTTCTCAACTAATGTAGATAACTTGCACGTTATTTTTTAGGATATAATGTGGTAACTCTGATGATGCTTGTGTTGCTTCTCTAGGTAAACAACTTGACTGCCATCGCATTGACCAAATGCTCAAATGTCTAGGAAATATTAATCATATTGTCAGTTTATCACCTTATAATAACTTGAATTAAACGAAAAACAAATTTAAGTTCCTGTAATGCATTGACCTGGTGTTATTGGCCTATACACTATTCCAAGTAAGTTAACCAACACTCTTGAACACTAACGTGCATAACACACGAACGACTAGCGTAATTGAGCTGATATACCATTTGGGAAGGGCCAGCCATGGAGGAGGTGTGGAAAGTTACAGCCCATTTGATCTAGCCCCTTTTGAGATACAGAGGTTACGGTTCACCATATCTGGACTACTAATTTTGAACTAGGTATAGTAGATGGTCACACTGATAATCCAATTCCTATAATTGTAGACATGGATGACTTATTTTCGTACTGCTTCTCAAGGTAGGCAATAAGGCTGTTATAGGCTGTTTATTTGCTGTTGTGGGTAAATTGGCATGTCCTCATCATGATTACTCAGCTATTACGACGGTTTTGAAATGAAATTTGTTGTTGATTGGGAAAACTTGGTATTTATATGAGGCAGAGACATAGTAGTTTGATATTTGTCCATTAAGTATCGAGGAATCAGTTGCTAAGGGATTCAATTTACCATCAGCTGTAAAAAACACTATAGTGACAATAACCTGAAGAGTGACCATATGAGAACTAGGAGTTCCTAGACGGGGAAGTAGTAAGGATTGGTATACAGTATATGTGATATCTCTCGTGATTCTTGTTCTGCTTCTCAAGGTTAACAACATGGCTGCCAGTATCACTAACCTGGACAATAACTATCAGTGGGATAAGAGTTCTTACATGGGTGAGTGGTAAGTATCCTGGCCCTTGATGTATTGTAGGCGAGGACCTCCTGGGGGCCGGACAGATCTGATTCACTGATAGCGGGCGGAGGTAATAGGGCTGCGGGAGTGATAGATTCAGCGGGGGAGCGGGCAAAAAATAGCGTGTAAAGGCAGTCTCACATGAACGATTTTGTTTGTTTTCCTTTTAAGGGCGATTGTAGTCTGGCAGCTTCAATATTTAAGTTCCGTAAGAATTAAACTACCTAACATAATCTACCTTCGATCTAGTTTCCGATTCCAATGCGAAGGAGTCATCGGAAATTGCCGGAAAAAGCGTTAGTGTGATTTTGGATTAAGTAGATAGTACGATAATAAACTTGCTCATCGAAAATTGCCGGTAAAAGTGCTCGTGTGTCACCGGCGTAAGTGTAGGATAAAAGGAGGCGAGAGAAAGTAGAGTAATGGTGTGACATGTCTAATATGGGGGAAGTCCATTGGCTATTGAAATTATGGCGATGGAAAAAATCTAGTTTATGAGGCTGAACCTTCATTATCAAAACGCTTAATCAATTTCCGAAGATAGAAAACTTTAAAGATAATAATATGGCGAATGATAAAATAGTTGTGTACAAATATATATATGTACCATCGAATTACATAGTATACACTAAAATTGATATTGAGGTTGGGAAACTACATATAATAGTGAGATGACGGGCCCAAAACCAACAGTGCATCGAATGGCCAGCATAACCACACAGGCCACATCTAAACATCAGAGAAGACAACGAGGACATTTACCCGAGTCCTCCCTCCGACCACACCTGCATTTACCTAAGTTGGTCATGCCCAGCAGTTCTCTCTCACGCCAGCAGCCCTCCAAGAGAATGGAGTGCTCTCCCAGCCAGTCACAAGCCGTGTTCCTCAGCCAACCACAACCGCCCTGGAACAGCCAATTAGAACCATCCTTCTACGTAGCCTCCACCAGGAGTGACGCCCCCTGTATTGTTCCACCAGATTTGGAGTATACAGAACACTCCCTTATGCAATCTACTCACCAGCGCCCAGAATACTACAGGGGCAAATGGACCTGAACAGTGCCTGACAAACCTATGTTCCCGATGATACAAACACAATCATCGAAATATATGTAATAAGATAATTAGAAGACCTGCAACACAATTGCTACACTACAGGTTATATAAGTTTTCCATTTTTCACAGCAACACAGGACCTTCCAGTTGCCCCAATGAATATTGTAATAATACCTTAGAGCCAGGCCCATGTTGTAATACCTGAATTCCAAGGCTAGGATGTACTGTATATGTACCTCACAACAACCACTTTTCCTCTTTTCTCAATACCCCTATAACCTCGAGTTCATTGACACCTGAATCAAGAATAATTTGGCATAGGACCTCAGGAAAACCTGAGGAAAGTATTGAAACCACACTGCACCAAAAGTCTTCAGCCTGCGGGTCCGGACTGCCAGTAACGTGTCTACCTTGCTGCCCCCTTCCCCCCTTGAGAGCTGCTGACCTGCTGCCGGACACCCTGGACCTGTAGCCACCTGCTACCTGGCACCCTGGACCTGTAGCTACCTGCTACCTGGCACCCTGGACCTGTAGCTACCTGCTACCTGGCACCCTGGACCTGTAGCCACCTGCTACCTGGCACCCTGGACCTGTAGCCACCTGCTACCTGGCACCCTGGATCTGTAGCCACCTGCTACCTGGCACCCTGGACCTGTAGCCACCTGCTACCTGGCACCCTGGACCTGTAGCCACCTGCTACCTGGCACCCTGGACCTGTAGCCACCTGCTACCTGGCACCCTGGACCTGTAGCTACCTGCTACCTGGCACCCTGGACCTGTAGCCACCTGCTACCTGGCACCCTGGACCTGTAGCCACCTGCTACCTGGCACCCTGGACCTGTAGCTACCTGCTACCTGGCACCCTGGACCTGTAGCCACCTGCTACCTGGCACCCTGGACCTGTAGCCACCTGCTACCTGGCACCCTGGACCTGTAGCCACCTGCTACCTGGCACCCTGGACCTGTAGCCACCTGCTACCTGGCACCCTGGACCTGTAGCCACCTGCTACCTGGCACCCTGGACCTGTAGCCACCTGCTACCTGGCACCCTGGACCTGTAGCCACCTGCTACCTGGCACCCTGGACCTGTAGCCACCTGCTACCTGACGCCCTGGACCTAGGACCCCTGCTCGAGTGACGTAACAGCCCTGCAGTGCTGTCCACAACCCTCTACGTCGGCCAGACCAGTACTCTCGTCACCTGCCCTCCCAAATACTTAAGTGTTTCTGTGTCTCTCTTTGTTGATTATTGTTGTGAGGTATTGATTATGTAAATATGTGAAACGTGTTGTGCTCTGATTTAATTGTGATCTGTGCCCTAGATCACGTTACGTGCGTAATATCTTCATCCTTCTGAACCTGTGTTATTCTGTGTTAATTTTGCCTTTAAACCTTGATCCTTATTCAAGACTAATTTACTAATTCATAACTTACGCATACGTACATACCAGTATTACTACAATGTATTCAGA
This sequence comes from Paralithodes platypus, assembly GCA_032716605.1. Lineage (NCBI taxonomy): Eukaryota > Metazoa > Arthropoda > Malacostraca > Decapoda > Lithodidae > Paralithodes > Paralithodes platypus. Next base: position 57,817,981 of record CM064503.1, on the reverse strand, counting down.
CCACACGCTCGCAGATTTACTGACTATGTGTATGTTGATTTATTACTTGTGAGTTGAAGTCTTAGTGTATTCCGTAATCAATCCATTGATATATTCGTCATTTACCTAGAACCTACGCCCAATTTTCCAATGAGTGCATAGTATAATTCCTTTAACCTTTTCGCTAATAAATCGCATATGAAATATATTTTATAGACGTGCTTTTATGTGCTTGTAAATCTTGATGTTGTGATATTTCGAATACCGTGTTTAGGAATTCTTTCCTCATTGTTTAGTCTCATTTTCATCCACCATACACTAACTATACTTGTGTATTTTATTCACCTCGCTCTGTTAACCCTTTCAGAACCGATACTGATACTGCCTGTTTTAAGTATCAATGAGTAGGACTTCGTCGCTTACGTCCCATGTACTAACTATACTTGTACATTTTATTTGCTTCGCTCTGTTAACTCGTTCAGACCGATACTGATATTGCTTTAAATATCAATGAGCTAAACTTCGTCATTAGCGCCAATTTAATTACTAATTGCGATCTATCGATCGATATCTGTTTACCCGTTCAGATCTAATTTATTAAGATTAATTTATAGTGTTCATTCAAGTCTGAGTCTCGTGGAACTCAGTTAGTTATTTTGCCTATCTTAACGTACTGTTTTAATTACGAATATTAAAGATTACATTTTGACATACTTAATATTGTCAAGTAGAAATAATAAACTATATTTTCACTCTTGCCAAATTTACGTTATTACTTTGCATTACCTAAGAAAAATATAGAAATATGAATTTCTAAGCTTGGGTCGTTATCGTAGCATAATGTTCAAGTAATGTAATTCCGTGATAAAATATAAATTCACCTTTTGAGCTATTTTATCTATCTATCTATCTATCTATCTATCTATATGCTCAGGCCCAATCCCCATTTTGGGGGTAGCCGACTCAAGACAGAGCAAGAACAGGGAACACACAAAAACAACATAAAACAACAAATAAACACAGATAAAAAGCACAAATTCACACACATCCAGGTCACCCAGGAGAAGACCCAGAGACCAGGGTCACCAAGGTCGCTCCAGCACTCCCCCGGCCCCCGACCACCCGGAGAGGTTCCGATCTCGGCAGGCAGACATGCAGCGGAGCCAAAGCCACAAGCCCTCCCACCAGAGCTATTTTATACTTCTCGTTAATTACAAATAATAATCTCATTCCATTACAATAATATAAATTAACATCACATTTCCACTAAGAAAATAGTTGCACTAACTAGAAAAAGTATTTATCACTATCCCAGTCCAACTAGTGACCTTCCCAGTGACCTGACCTAAAGGCAAGTTCACGCGGTCACCGTTAAGACTCCGCCTGACCCGTACGTGTGACTCCCCCAAACCTTGGGGCAATATTTAAAACCTCAACTCTCTCAGTTGTAACTCAAGGATCATTACCTAGAGAAGGGGTGTCAAACATGCGGGCCACGGGCCGCATGTGGCTCCCCTCCCTCTAGCATGCGGCCCGCGAACCAATTTCACCAATTAGTGTCAAATATTGCATTTTCTTCTAGACATAATTATTATTTCTTAAATATATTATATGTTGGTATTTTTTTAACTTAAGGTCTAATTCTATGAAGTATTTGTGGGAGTAAGAAGCTTAAAGTAGATTAAATACTCTTTCACCCTTAGACATTCTTCTTAAGCTGAATAAAATCATCAACGGGTTAATGATATGCTCAATTCGGGGCCAGTGGGACAGTTCTTGCAGTCATGCCCAGTATGTGGCCCAAGGCTAATAAGGTCATAACTAGTGCCACAGTTGCCGTAAATTCGTATTTACAGTAAATAATATATATGTATGTGTTATTATATTTTTTCTGAAATTGATAAATCTGGTTAATATGAAGCATTTATTTGTATTAGGCCGGATGGAGGTATTACCGGTTTATTATATTTTGGCCTGCTACATTAACCCCTTCTTTACCAGCAACGTCTTTTTTACTTTTATCTGGCTACTATTTGATGATTTTATTCTGTTTCAAAAGGGTCTTCAGCAATTGATAGGCTTCGAACTACCGGTATCACACTTATTCCATTTTACTACCACAGATCCTTCTTAAACTGCACAAAATCCTCTAAACATAGCTACAATAAAATATAAAAAGACGTCGCCTGTACAGAAGGGGTTAATGCGGCCCTACAATATTGTACCTTGTCAAATTTGGCCCACCAGAGCAAATGAGTTTGACACCTCTGACCTAGAGCATTGAAGTCTCTTCTTGATTACGGAAGATACTAGACCCTCATTGATTATTGTATTGAAGGTTAATATTTATTTACGTGTATAGTACCCTTATGTGTACTTTCTTATTTTACATGATTTAATACTGGACTCTCACTATTGAGTTACTCTAGTATCAGTAACATTATTCTGAAGCAAGAACAATATATATATTTGTTACCATTTTTGGATCTTCCTTTATGATCCTTATTTTTATTCTCATCTCATGCTTATTAAATAAAACCTTCATATATGTTCTTCCTTGTGTTGTTATTGAGTACTACATTGAACTATTGAATACCATTTGTATTGCATATAGAGCCTACTCGGTACGTTCCTGTCAAGTATATTTAAGTCCATCAAACCATTTTTGGATTGTTTTACGGACTGTCAAGGGAACAAAATTATTAAATCCCGGCATAACAAATAGTTATACATTTACTCATTTAGAACAAGTGTATATATATATATATATATATATATATATATATATATATATATATATATGTATACACTTGTTGAAACTTGAACATAGTGACGACATTCTCCAACAATGATTTAGAATATGAACATTATGGTGTCTAGGGGAAACAATAATTATATTGTCAAATTAATATGATCTTATAATAACACGAATTAAACCATATATTTTAAGGTGTTGCAATAAGTTAATAATTTAGCCACACCATTAACCCTTTCTGTACCGGCGACGTCTTGTTAACTTTATTCTAGCTATATTTAGACGATTATGTGCAGTTTAAGAAGGATCTGTGGTAGATAAAAGGGGTAAATGAGATAGTTTGATGCCTGTTAATTGTTCGAGGTCCTTAAACTAAATAACATCGTTTCATAGTATCCAGAATAAAGTTAAAAGTACGGCACCGGAACTGAACGGATTAATCCATTTCCCCAAATTGTAGACGCTGATGACCACCGTATGTTTCCAATGACCCCAAAATACCTTTGGATATCAATTAACCCCTTCACCACCACGATAATATTTTGTTTTAGCGTTATTTTTTTTTATTTTTTTTTTTATTTTTTTTTATTCTTGGTAAAAGTAGACGATTTTATGCATAGACCCTGGTTATAGTCAGATGGTTTATCGAGATAGCATTCACCGCTTTGAATTCTAGAGGTAGATTATAAGCAAAACATTTGTGTAATGGTAACCAGATTATGATAAACATTACGTTATCATGCTGAAGGGGTTAACACACCTAAGGGGGATGGGCGTATTTTTTCCTCATTTATGCATCTTCCTATATTTTTTTTTAGTTTCCTCTTCCTCCCTAGATCTTAAAAAACACCCCCCAATACCCTCCTTCAAGATCAAATTATACAATTTTCGGTAGAAAAATGTCCCGACCGAAGGCCTATTCCTCCTAAATTACAGGCTCGCTGTAGCTCGCCAGGGAAAAATCGTCCCCTTAATGACACAGGTCTTAAAACTGACAGCAATGGGGGCGAACGTTCTTAAAATCGCCAAAGTAATGGAGCGAACAATCTAAAAACATGTCAAAAGTAATGGGGCTAAACATGAGGGAGAAGGGGTCCAGAAAAAGCAACTGTCCCCCCTTAAAGTTATTTGCATAGATAGGCATGAAACATCTTGCTTTATAGAGGGGAAAAAGGTAAAATTAACTTTTTTTCTAATTATTTTCCTTGCTTTGTAGAACGGAAAAAGGTTAATTCGTTTCCTTATTTGTCCTTGCTGTGTAGAGGAAAAGAAAGGTAAAATTAACTTGTTTAATTGTTTTAGTTGCTTTGGAGAGGGAAAAGGGTAAATTCACTTCCTTATTTGTCCTTGTTTTGTAGAGGTGAAAAAGTACAATTCACTTTTTTATTATTTTTCCTTTCTCTATAGAGGGGAAAACGTAAATTCACTTTTTAATTTTAAATTAATTTTCTAAGAGTGAGCAAGAAATGTAGTTGGGTCCTAGCATTGCCACAAGACAGAATTTGAGAATAGAAGACACACAGACAGACATACCTCAACCGACAGATTGAGATTGAGAGAGAGAGAGAGGAAGTGCGTGAGTGAGTGAGAACTGGTATGTGGGGTATAGAGACACTGTATTTTGTTGTATTTATTTGTTTTCATGTATGTATTCATGTATGTTTTCATGTATGTATTCATTATTCTGTGTTTCCTCCCAAGACATCCATCAAGCTTTGAAAAATATCCCCAATGAACTTGTATAATTTTCGGTAGAAAAATTCCCCGGTTCTTCTTAAATAACAGGTACGCTGTCGCTTTTCAGGAACAAAAATTTGACGCCTAAATGGCACAAAATGTCTTAAAATCACCAAACTAATGAGGCTAAATATAAGGGATATTATTCAGTTGATAAAGGGCCTCCAGCAATTAACAGGCTTTGAACTATCTCACTTAACCCCTTTTACAACCACAAATACTTCTTAAATTGCACAAAATCGTCTAAATATAGGTTTAGCATATAATACAAATGGCATCGCCGTTACAGAAGGGGTTAAACTGGTACATGCATCTAAGCGGCCGGATCCACGCTCCATAAAGCTCACTGTGTAACATCTGCCTCCACCTCTTTCTCCTCTCTCTCTTCTTCCTCCTATAAGATATATGTGGTGTAGGGGATATACGTAGTGCAGGGGGTATAGGTTATAGTGAGAGATGTAGTGTAGGACATAAAGGTGTATAATAATTTATAGGGATATAGGGAAGAAGGGGTCTGCGGCCTGCCTCGTATGGGCCAGTAGGCCTTCTGCAGATTACCATTTGTCCTATGTTGTTGTTCTTCCTCCTCCTCCTCCTCTTCTCCTCCTCCTCCTCCTCCACCTCCTCCTCCTCCTCCTCCTCCTCCTCCTCCTCCTCCTCCTCCTCCTCCTCCTCCTCCTCCTCTTCTTCCTCTTTTAAACTTCGCCTAGACAAATATCTTGCATCAAACCCTCGACTGACTGCGTTTGTAAATTAATAACTTTATTATATTCCTCCCTCAGATTCATCAAGGATTATCTGAGTATTAATTATACTATTACTAAGACGTTACTCTCTCTTTTTGCCAGATATACGAAACCATCACTCTATAACTGTGGGTGTGTTAATACCCCAGCTGTCCCCTACTAACTTCCCCTCAATCCTGCCAAGGACATTAGTTCAAGGGCAGTATTACCCTTGCAAAGTTGCCCGACCCACTCTAAATCACTGTTTGGACACTTGACCCTCAGTGTTTTGGAGAAAAAGCATCCTAGAGGGGTCACTATACCTGTTGTTGCTTGATTTCCTGTGTACTCCTTTGTATTCCTCTCCTCCTCCTCCCTACACCCCCTCTTTCACGCTTCCCGACAGTCAACTATTTGTACCGTTTAAAACTGTCATCTCTCCCCCTCCTACTATGATGTTAATGACAAATATTATAAGCCTTTCTTCCCGCTGCTAACCCTTTATACGACTTGTCCATGAATTAATAGGGAGATCTGTTACATTGTCTTTACATGTGTGTGTGTGTGTGTGTAGTGTAGGTGTGTGTTGTGAGTTGTGTAGGTGTGTGTGTGAGTGGTATGTGCTTTACGGCTGCGGCCAATCTGTTGATTTTGCTTTCTGAAACAATGTGTATTTCAACATTAGTTACACAGAGTTACACGGACTAATTCCATACTTCCTAACTATTGTGTAACACGAAGAAATGATGGTACAGAGTAATATTCGTATATATATACGGTATATATATATATATATATATATATATATATATATATATATATATATATACAGTATACCCCGTATATATATATATATATATATATATATATATATATATATATATATATATATATATATATACATACGAATATTACTCTGTACCATCATTTCTTCGTGTTACACAATAATTAGGAAGTATTCTCTCTTTATCTTCTCTCTCTCTCTCTCTCTCTCTCTCTCTCAATCCTTGTTCCACCATAGTACAGTGTGATTGGTCTTCATAATAGTACGGTGTGATCCCCCATTTATCATACAGGTTAATCCTCATCCATCATAATAGTGTAATATCCGTTCATCATACTACAACTTAATTATCTCGTATTACAGTACACCTGTTCAGTGGGTTAGTGGTAATAAGTGTGTGTGAGGAGAGAGAGAGAGAGAGAGAGAGAGAGAGAGAGAGAGAGAGAGAGAGAGAGAGGGAGAGGGGCAGAGGGGGGGGGGGGGATATTCTTGGCGTGACTCTCAAACATTCCGCTTTTTTCTCTGTACTTGAAACCCTGAGCTTTTGATCAGAAATACACACTCACATCCATTAAGTGTTGCCTTAGTGGGGAATTTCTTGTTTATCTATGTAACACATGTATGTTTGACAGGTGGCCAGAAAGGAATATGTTAATATGTTATCAAGAGTTAGCTCTTTGATCAATAAATGCAAAGTCATATTTTATTCTGGTGGGATAGTCGGTAGAGCGTCGGCTGTTGATCAAAGGGTTGGCGGATTGAGCTCACACATTCAAAATGTTATTGGTAGATGTCAAGCCTGGACAACTTAACCTAGTGATTCGAGGCAAATGCCTAATGTTGATGTCCACCCCTTCTCGGGAATTACCGCGTCAAGGGTCATACTTACACTGAGGGAGGATTAACATGGAGGCGTATTAATGTTGATGTCCACCCCTTCTCGGGAATTACCGCGTCAAGGGTCATACTTACACTGAGGGAGGATTAACATGGAGGCGTATTAATGTTCACCCCTTCTCGGGGATTACCGCGTCAAGGGTCATACTTACACTGAGGGAGGATTAACATGGAGGCGTATTAATGTTGATGTCCACCCCTTCTCGGAATTACCGCGTCAAGGGTCATACTTATGACAATATGACAATATGAACTGTAGTAAGTACTTCACTATCGACCAATCTAATTACACGCGGGGAAACGGTTGCAAAATTATTGGTAAATCTTTTAACTCGCACGAATCTAAGAATTTCTTCTTCAATCGAGTTGTCAACTTGTGGAATGGGCTTCCCCGAGACGTTATAGACTGCAGCACCGTTGATTCATTTAAATTCCGCCTAGACAAATATCTCGCATCAAACCCGCGACTGACTGCGTTTGTAAATGAATAACTTTATCCTCCCCTCAGTTACTAACCCATATGTCCCCTACTAACTTCCTAGTCCTGCCACGTTAGTGGCAGGGCAGTAGTTCCCTTTCCAATGTTCCCTTAACCACTCTAAACCACTGTTTGGACACTTGATCCTCAGTGTTTTGGAGGACAAGCAACCTAGAAGGGTCACTAGACCTGTTGTTGCTTGATTTCCTTTGTACTCCTTTGTACTCCTTTGTACTTTGTACTCCATCTGGTTCTCTGTCTACCCCTTCCTCTAGCTCCATCTCATCTTTAGGTCCCCATTCTGTTACTCCAGTTATCCATCTGTTATAATATCTTCTAAATATATGACCTGCCCCGGACCATTTCCACTTCTTTATAGTAGGGTACGGTACTAAGAATATCTTCTACTTGTGTTTGTTCTCTTATCCAAGAGGCTCTCTTCTTTTCTTTCCAAGTAATGCCTAACATTTTCCTCTCCATTCCTCTTTGCACACTCCTAAGTTTACGTTCTAGACACTTTATGCCTAGCCGTACCGGAAATAGAAGCAAATGTAAGCTTATGGGTTAGGAAATGCCCACAAGGAACGCTTTTATATAGGATAGAACGAAATTAGTCTTAAAGGGAAGTTACACTTACATACCTACTGATATTAAAAGTATCAATTCATACTACACCAATCTCCATAAAATTATCGTACAGTCTCTTCTTGAACATAGCAATTGTATTACTATTGACCACCTCCCTTGGTAAACTATTCCACTCTTTAACCACACTGTATGTGAAGAAGTTTTGTGTGACATCTAGGCATGCCTTCTTTCTAATTAATTTAATTTGATTGCCTCGGGTTAAAGCATTGTTATTAATCGTGAACAGTGCATTGATATCTACTCCGTCAAATCCTTTAAGTATCTTAACACACTCGATATGGTGGCCTTGTAACCTTTTTTTCTTTAGCAAGAAAAAATATAATTTATGTAATCTTTCACAGTGTGGTTTGTTTCTCAGAGAGGGGATTAGCTGTGTTGCTCTACATTGCACGGATTCAAGTTTGTCAATGTATTTTTTGAGATACGGGGACGAGAGAGAGATATGGCAAAATATGTTCATTTAGCCTATAAAACGCTTCATAAACCATGGCATTTTGTAAGTACCGGTAATGTAGTTTTTAAAATATCAAAGCATATGCTGAGTGAGTGAGTGAGTGAGTGAGTGAGTGAGAGAGAGAGAGAGAGAGAGTAGCTATTGATTAAAACCTTATAAAGGGTGAAAGAAAGGAGATACATGAAGCCTAAATAACGGTACCACACTGTAAGTAGGTCAGTGTTAAAGTTCTGTGTTCTTTACTGGCTAGGCTTAATTATTTATGCAACGTGTGTGGTAACCATATAACACAAATAAAGACAACATAAACACAGTATTATACAGTAAATATATACCGTAGTATATACCAGTATATATATATATATATATATATATATATATATATATTATACAGTATATATGTATATATTTTGTATTGTTTTATTTTATTTTTATATATTCCAACTACTCCCTCTCGGACATAGGCTGAGAGCCTTTACACTCAACCGCTGAACACGGTGAGGCCCGTGAGGTCTTGCTTCAGTCTAGGGAGTGAGACATGCGAAGCACCCCGGCTCGAAGCAATCCCATCTCTGAAGCTGCTCCGCCTCTGCGCTTCACAGTCTCATTCCCCAGACTCGGACCCTCACTCTCAGAACACCACCTATTGAGCAATTAACTCACTAGGCATTGCCCCCTTGTAGCATATTTTGAATATGGGAATATTCATACAGTGCTATTTAATCAGGGAACAATGAGGGTATACTGTATATATATATAAAGTCTATCCCACAAATACACGTAGGCTACATGAATGGATATTTTTACTCTCAGCCGGGATTCGAACCACGGACAGTCAGGACGATATACATACATATACATTGTATACTGTACAGTGTATATCATTCAGCATAATATATATATTACATTTTGCAGATCAAGAGTAGCAGCATATATTTATTAACAATGTTTTAACGAGACCTTTTCTACGTTGCATACGAGCGGTATTCAGAATATAGTTTTAAAATTATGTGAAAATGAGGATGATATATACGGTATACCTGTATAATCAAATTATTCAAACGTCAATGGCAATCATCATGTTAAGTCACCACCTTCACCATCATCACCACTATAATTGCCATCATCATCACTATCATAATCAGCAACATCACTACTATCATCCTAATAAGCTTCACCATCACCACCATCATTCTATAAAGTCAGCATAATCACTATCACCATCATCCTATCACCATCATCATTATCACCATCATTCTATAAAGTCACCATCATCACTATCACCACCATCACCATCATCCTATTATCACCAGCATCACCACCATTCTATAAAGTCACCATCTTCTCTACGGTTCTACCTTAGAGCTTTTGGTAAGCTTCCTCAAAATCAATGTTGTCTCACGCACCCCTTAACCCCAGCTCGCTCTCGTTCTCGTTCTCGCTCTCTCTCTCTCTCTCTCTCTCTCATTTATTTCCTCTTTCCATAGTTTTCAGTTCCAATCTTCCTTGGCATTCACATCGACAAATCCTTAAATAATTGTATACACTCGAAATACTGTAGGTCACCTCTTAAGGCGGTAGTGGTTATTTGTCAATGATTTATATATATTTTGTTTTCCTCGCTAGACCTCAATCAAGCTTAAACAAAAAAACTAGACCCCCTTTCAAGATAAATGTGTACATTTTCCGAGTGTACAATACATTCAACCGAGTGTACAATACATTCAACCGAGTGGTGTACAATACATTCAACCGAGTGTACAATACATTCAACCGAGTGTACAATACATTCAACCGAGTGTACAATACATTCAACCGAGTGGTGTACAATACATTCAACCGAGTGTACAATACATTCAACCGAGTGTACAATACATTCAACCGAGTGTACAATACATTCAACCGTGTACAATACATTCAACCGTGTACAATACATTCAACCGAGTGTACAATACATTCAACCGAGTGGTGTACAATACATTCAACCGAGTGTACAATACATTCAACCGAGTGTACAATACATTCAACCGTTCAACACGGTGATGCCCAATAGGTCTCGTTCCAGTCTTGAGACATGTGAAGCTGAAACCAGCCATTGCCATCTTGCCTTCGCAAATAATGTATATGAAGCTGCTTCGCCTTCCTGCTTCACTGTCTTAACCCCAAGACTCGGACCCTCACTCTTAGAACGCCACCTATTGAGCAATTAACTCACAAGGAATTGGCCCCCTATAACATATTTTGAATTTGGGAATATTCATACAGTGCTATTTAATCAGGGAACAATGAGGGTATTTTTTTGGCGTTTCGGTGAGCTTTGTGGTAATGCACTGATACTAGGTACAACACAAATTCCATCCCAATAATATCTTCCCATTGACACATCGGGATTCGAACCCGGGGCCATTGGATTACTAGTCCAGTGGCAAGACCACTCCACCACACCGCCCCTAAATATAATAACATTAATGAATATATAACACATTACCCTTATGTCGGTGCGGGTACCCACTGATTCCCATGTCAACACACTCACCTGCAACAAAAGAAGATCAACATTAGTATCATTGGCTGCAGTAATATCATTATAAAGAAGATCAACATTAGTATCATTGGCTGCAGTAATATCATTATAAATAAATATGATCAGAATAATAATAAAATTACAAATGATCATAATAATAGTAATACTACTACAACTACTACTACTACTACTAATAATAATAATAATAATACTAACAATAATGATAATAATAATAAAACGCACTCTTTCGTAATTAAATTTCCAATGTTCTCCTTTCCTTAATTCGCTCTTTATATGTCACAACACACACGCACTCACTCTCTCTCTCATTGTATTTGAAATAGATAGATGGATACCGTACATACATAAATACATACAGTAGATAGATGGATGGATAGATAGATAGATAGATAGATAGCGAGAGAGTGAGGGAGAGGGGGTGTGACAAGAATACGTAAAGAGTAATATATGTGTAGTTTAGAGGGTAAGGGTTATCCTAGCCAGTGTGTAGAATACTCAAGTACACTCTGATGCCATAGTCTCTAGCTCACTCATAAATATTCGTGGACTACACCGATTTTTGATTAAGAAAGTATATACCTGGAAACGAATTTATAAATATAGTTTTCCATACATCAAATACAAAACTATGTATACTATTTATTACAAAGCAAATTATATCCAAAATCAATCCAGATAGTTATAATCACATAGAGAATAACAGTGGCCCACGAATTATTATTAGTGGGCTAGAGACTATGGCATCCGAGTTCACCAATATAAAAAAAAAAAAAAAAAAAAAAAAAAAAAAAACACATACACACACACACACAACAGTACCGGTATAGCAAAAGTAGAGTACCGATAGTTTTAAAGGTGGGGGCTCATGGGTTGAGATAAACATGGAATGATAATCGCCAAGCTGTACATAATTATCTTGCAAAATTCAATGGCACTGAAATAATTATTAATAATGGTATAAAGAATTTTGTGGATCGTCTATACCGGGCCTGTGACGTCACAAGAGTGTAAGTCCACCATCCAGTCTAGGATAAGGATACTGGTGTGACGTCTCTATGACGTCACAGGCCCGGTATAGACGATCCGCAAAATCATTTATACCATTGTTAATAATAATTTCAGTGACATTGCATTTTACAAGATAATTATATGCAGGTTGGCGATTATTTTTCCATGTTTACCTCAACCCATGAGCCCCCACCTTTAAGAGGCCGATTCTTCCTAAATTACATGCTCGCTATCATTCGCTGGAAAAAAATCGACACCTAAATGACACGAAAGGTCTTAATAGTGACAAAGCAATGGGGGTGACAGTTCCTAAAATCGCCAAACTAATGGGAGAGAACGTCTTATACAATTCTCAAAACTAATGGGGCTAAATATAAGGGAGAAGGAGGTCCAAAAAAAAATAAAAATCAAAACCTCCCCTTAAGAATGATTGAAGCACTAGAAAGTCAGAGTTACGAGTGAGAAGTGAAACAAACCACATAATATAAATAAATTAATAGATAAATAGATACATAGAGTTTGAAGAATTAATAAGTGATGCATTTATAACGCTATGATATGGAGGAAATGCTGGAAGAAGTAAGAAGTGCTAGACATCTTAAAAAGTGTTCGATATATAGGAAGTGTTATTATATGTATTAAATAGATATCGTATTACCCTGAAGATGTCTTGAGAGAATAGACGCAAGCTTGGTGTTCCATTGTTTCATTTTTCCTAGCGAGTTTTATTACATATTAAAATAGGTTGACAGCCTTCGAATTAGTATGCATTACCATATACAGGAACACCTAGAGCAAGTAACAATGAGTGCTACAATATTATGAACAGTATTAGAATATTCATAAAATATTAGCCCATGAGAAATGTGTAAGGATATAAGAAGTGCGAAATCTGTGGAGTACCGGGTATACTGACTTACTTTTTTTTTTTTGTTTTTTTTTTTTTTTAATGAATAGAGTGCTACAGAGTGCGTGACCAGTGACATGAAGTGCGTGAAGAGAGAGTGCTAAAGTGGAGTGAGATGGAGTAGGTGTGTGTGTAGGGGAGTACAAAGGAAATCAAGCAACAATAGGTCTAGTGACCCTTCTAGGCTGCTTGTCCTCCAAAACACTGAGGATCAAGACGGTGTCCAAACAGTGGTTTAGAGTGGATAAGGGAACATTGGAAAGGGAACTACTGCCCTGGAACTAATGTCCGTGGCAGGGAGAGAGAGCGAGAGAGCGAGTGTTTGTGTGAGAGAGAGAGTGTGTGTGTGTGTGTGTGTGTGTGTGTGTGTGTGTGTGTGTGTGTGTGTGTGTGTGTGTGTGAGAGGTAGGGGGTGGAGGGGGAGTGTTAAAGGGAGTTATCAATTTTCCCCAGCCCATTACCCACACACCATCACCACCACCCCTTTTACTGTCATGCACGGTAAAGTATGGTGACAGGTGGAAGAGAGAGAGAGAGAGGTTGTGTATGTGTGCTTAGGAAGTCATGTAAAGTGTAAATAGACTTTACTAGACTATAAAGATTGTACATGACAAACATGGTCTAAATGAAAGGAGATGAAGAGGTTTTGATCTCTCTCTCTCTCTCTTTCTCTCACACACACACACCCACGCACGACACCCTGCGCGCGCCACTCTCTCGAACTAGATCTTGTAAACTTTAAACTCTCCAAACTTGCCTTGAGAACTTGAGCCCCCCCCCCCCCCTGCCCCCCTTCAAAGGCCGTAGTAAAGATAAGAAGGCCGAAGTTGTGGCGGCAGGGGAGAGACGGATGGAAGGGCTGGGACTTGACAGGGTAGGGAAGGGAGGAAGTAGAGGATAAAGATGCCGATTACAGAAAGTGGATCGTGTGTACTGTATGGTATGAGAAAGGGAGACTATTTTGTTTATTCTATTTTATATATTGTATTATATATTCAATTATATATTTAATTATTTATTTATTCATTTATTGATATATTGTTTTAATTTATATTTTGTATTTATAAATTTTATGACAGGGGATGAAGGCGTAGGTAGAGAAAACATTAATACATTTAGGAAGTGATAAGATTATGGATAATTGGGGTGACTTATTTATCTATTTACGTTTCGTCTGCATTCATTCTGAAAGAGATTGGGTTTGACAGCCAGAAAGGGGGAGGTACAAGGTATAATTGATAAAGTAAGGAGATAGCATGGCAAGAGGACAGTATACAGGATTAGACTAGACAGGGAGCAAGAAGCAAGGGAGGGGAGGAAGGGAGCAAGGGAGTAGAGGAAACAATTAAAAAGGGGGAGATGGTATGACAAGATTGAATTATATAACATAGGATTTGTAATGGTGTATTTCTGTATGGTTTTGTACGTCAGTTTTTGAAGACATTGGGCTCGATAGGGTGAAAGACAGAGAAAAAAGGCATTGGGCTCAAGACAGAGAGAAAAAAAAAAAAAAAAGAGACCTGACAAAGGAATTGGGTACCGGTAGGAGAGATGGCTTAAGGGGGCCTACCTCGGTTTTTTTTCTCTCTCTCAGGGTTGTATCCATTCGGCCCCATTCAGCCTACTGTTTTAAGATGTTTATCCCCATCCAGGTGTCGATTTTTTACTGGCGAGCGGTAGCGAGCCAGCATATTTTTGTAATGTTTTTGACAGCAGGCTAAATTTGTAAATTTTTATAGAAAAAAATCTCCAGCAAAGCCGGATTTCTCCATACAATGCTGGCTCGCTATCGCTCGCCATGAAGAAATCGACACCTGGATGGGGATAAACATCATAAATCAGTAGGCTGAATGGGGCCGAATGGATACAAGCCAGAGAAAGAGAGAAAAGGAGAGAACAAAAAGCAGGTGACCCCCCTTAACAAATATATTGTTTACACAAAAAAAAAAAAAAAAAAAAAATACAAAAAATGTACAGGGATTTAATTCACGTGTATTTGAGATAATTATATTTCACAACTATAATGTTCTCCTTTATTTTCTGCTACGTCAGTTTTGGAAGAGATTGATTGGACTTGACAGGTGGAAAGGTGGAGGTAGAGGAGAATTGATTAATATAAATTTAAAACATTATATGGTACAAGGATGGGAGTACAAAGAGAGAGAGAGAGAGAGAGAGAGAGAGAGAGAGAGAGAGAGAGAGGAAGAGAGAGAGAGAGAATATGCCAAGATGAAAGGGTTTGCAAGGCGGAAGGAAATTACAGGAGATTTGAAGGGACAGGCATGGAAGAGATTGAACACGACAGCGCAAGAGGGACCTAGGGGAGATTATTTAATAAAGGAGGGGAATGGAAAGGAAAAAGAAAGAGATATATAAAAGGCAAGAGGAATTAAGGGGGAGTTTCGGGACCTCATTTTCCCTCATATTTAGCTTTATACGCATTTTGGAGGAACAGGCATTTATTTTCAACGAAAAATACACAAATCCATTTCGAAGGAGGGTCTAGGTGGTTTTCATTTAAGGTTGATGAGTACTAAGGAGGAAATAAAAAGATAAATACATTTATGAATACATGAATAAATAATATATATAAAGAAAGAGTTGACAGACACACCCATATGTTTTTATTGGTTTGTTATTAAATTTTGTAGATATATATTTTCAACTCTAATGTTGGTCTCTATCTCTCTCTCTCTCTCTCTCTCTCTCTCTCTCTCTCTCTCTCGTTTCCTGATCTTCGTTTCCCCTGTTCTTTTTCCGGCTCTCTCCTCTTTCCCTCTTCGTATCTCCCTAATCCGGTATCGTATTATTCACCCCCCCTCTCTCTCTCTCTCTCTCTCTTTCTCTCCCTCCATATTTATCATGTTATTATCCTATTATTGTGTTCATTCTTCCCCCCTGGCATCGTTGTACCTGTGAACCCTTTCCCCTCTTCCTTAATCCTGCATTAATCTGGTCTTTCTCTTTCATTTTCTACTATACCCTATCTTTATTATGGTATCTCCCCTTCACTCACTCACTCACTCTCTCTGCAATTCACTTTAATTTTTTCTATTTTTATCATAATAGGCTATGTCATTTTCTTTTTATCTTATTCGCCCCTCTCCCCCTCTTTCTCCACGCCAATAGATAATAAATGTCAAGGTAGCTAAAGGAAAGGCAGTATAATTAAATACATGCAGGAATAAGACAATGAAATGCTGTATTTGTCTTAGATAAGGACAAAGAAACTAAGTTGTACAAGTTGTAAACATGAGAGTAGAGAAGCAAGTAAATATATGGAATTAAGTCTAGTTATCTATTTGCATTAACGAACCACAACACAAGACATAGAAGTAACTAAAAACATGATTCTTGTATCCATATATTTATTTTTGACTTACCTGGGTAGCCTTTGAAACCCCCATAAGGAGCATTGCAGAGTAAACAGCACCTGCCACCCATAGTGCTTCAGACAGTAAAGCTTTACGGGGTTCGGGGATCACTTGGGGGGTCTGTTCGAAGCCTTAGACCCCCTCTTTCACACTAATACTGGTTTCTTTAGACACTGACATTGAGGAGTTTCAGTAGGGGGCCAGTTCGAAGCCTCAACCCCACTCACACAGTACTGGATTCGTTAGACATTTGACACACTTGAGCTTTGGTAGGGGCCTGTTCGAAGCCTCACTCCGACTTTTTATACATTGACACTGATTAGCAAAGCATGGGGTTCGAAGCTTCACCCCAACTCAGGATTTTATACACATTGACACTGATAAGCCTGGATTCCGTGGGTTCAAGCTTCAGTGGGGGTGTGTTCGAAGCCTCACACCCGCTCACACAATACCACCGGCGTCCTCAGACATTCTTTTTTATAATTGAAGATTCACTCGATGCTGGTTTACAAAGACTCACTTCTGCTTACTCATGGCTGGCTTCAAGCTTCAGTAGAGGGTTGCTTAAAGCTTCCCCTGCTGGTTTATTCCCATGCAGCCATTCTTATTTCCGAAGCTTCTATTATTTCAAAACTTTCCGGTATTTTCCATTATTTTCTATGATATGTCAATTATTATGTATTAACATTTGGTCTTGTTTTTGCTTGGTTCTTTGGTTAAAGCTCATTGAGTTTGTGTTTGTTTTGCTATGTACAGACAGCGTTTTGTTTTTGTTTTCTATTTACAATTAATAACCTGAAAGAGAATACACAATACAAATCATTTCCCTAGTTGTTGTATTAGAACGAGTCACGCTGGACCTGTTGTTGCTTGATTTCCTTTGTACTCATTTGTACTCCCTCCCTCCCTCTTCCTCTCTCTCTCTCTCTCTATATATATATATATATATATATACCGGTATATATATATATACCGGTATATATATATATACCCGGTATATATATTTATATATTTATTTATATAGAGTGGAACGCACTCAGCATATGATTTAAAACAGTTAAATATTTCTTAAAAACAAAAAAGTCTTCACGAACTTTACCGAGCGAACAAGTGATGCGTGTTAAAAAAAATCCTTCACCTTTCAAGAATATTATATTTTGAAGTGAAGGAATACGTGGAGATAGACAGGTGATAGATAGATAAGTAGATATAGATAGATATAGAAAAATAGATTTATAGATGGATAGATAGATGATAGATCGATAGATATATAGATATAGTTCGCCAGCAATAATTAGATGGATATAATATTAGATAAGCAAAACTTGGCTAAGCTAAAAAACAATTAAGAAAACGTTGAACCCATTCAGTACCGGTGACATCCCGTCAAGACCCTTTTTTCGTTGTCAATATTAAGACCTTTCGTGCCATTTATGTGTCGATATTTTCCTGGCGAGCGATAGCGAGCCTGTAATTTTAGGAGGAACTGACTTTCGGCAGGGACAATTTTCTACCGAAAAATGTACAAATTAATCTTGAAAGGGGGGTCTAGGGGGGTGTTTTTTCTTTTAATAAATAAAATAAACTGACTAACATAGGTCCTTCTTTAGGCTAATTGCATAACATCGTCTATTTTTAGCCCGCATCAGAAGTAAAAAGGCATTATCGTGCTGAAGAGGTTAGTTTTACTCCCAATACCAAGCAGAATTGTTGTTAGAGACAGGAGACAAGAGAGAGAGGATAAACTATTCACCCGCGTCTGTTACATCAGGGAGGGGGTGCCAAGGGGTTCTGTTACATCAGGGAGGGGGGTGCCAAGGGGTTCTGTTACATCAGGGAGGGGGGTGCCAAGGGGTTCTGTTACATCAGGAAGGGGGGTGCCAAGGGGTTCTGTTACATCAGGGAGGGGGGTGCCAAGGGGTTCTGTTACATCAGGGAGGGGGGTGCCAAGGGGTTCTGTTACATCAGGGAGGGGGTGCCAAGGGGTTCTGTTACATCAGGGAGGGGGGTGCCAAGGGGTTCTGTTACATCAGGGAGGGGGGTGCCAAGGGGTTCTGTTACATCAGGGAGGGAGGTGCCAAGGGGTTCTGTTACATCAGGGAGGGGGGTGCCAAGGGGTTCTGTTACATCAGGGAGGGGGGTGCCAAGGGGTTCTGTTACATCAGGGAGGGGGGTGCCAAGGGGTTCTGTTACATCAGGGAGGGGGGTGCCAAGGGGTTCTGTTTTATAGTTGAGTTTCCCCTTCAGTCAGATGTTATAATTACAGTATACCCATTATTTTTCATTCGTCATTATTATATACCGTCTTTGGAGTCTAGCCTATGTTGATATTAATGTTGGTTTACCTTTCACTCAATATCAAACCTGCATTATTTAGTCTATCTATCTGTCTATCTATACTGTATATTCAGGCCCAATCCCCACTTTTCCTTTGGAGGGGGGGGGGGGCGACTCAAGACAGAGCCAGAATAGGGACAACACAACAGCAAACAGTGACCGCATAAACACAAAATACCAATTCATTCACATCTAGGTCATCCAGGAGAAGACCCAAAGACATTATTTAGTATCAGGAGACAATTAACAGTGATAACGAATAGGTGTGATGATAATAATAACACGGTAATATAGAAAATGTGAGCTATGGAAGTCAAAGGGTTGATTGGGCCAGTATTTACCCTTTTAACTCCCACAAATCCTTCCTAAGCTGTATTAAATCGTCTAATACAAGCCGGAATACATGCCAAAACCCGCCATGATCCCCTCAAAGGGTTAATTGCATAGCATCTGTTACACACTTTCAATATCACTCACTCTCACTCTCAGAAACTCACATTATCTCTCTCTCTCTCTCTCTCTGTGTCTCTCTCTCTTAAATATATACACACACACATTCCTCTTTTCTCTCAGCAAGCGTAAAAATGGTAACCAAGTCTGACGCGTCCCAGAGGAGAGAGAGAGAGAGAGAGGGTGTGAGTTACCTGGCTGTGAATTATATAAGGCACTTGGTCCTATTTATAGCTTACTATTTACACACACACACAGCCCGTAGCCTAGTAGGTAGAGCTCTCGTCTCACACACGAGGGGTCGGGGGTTCAATCCCCGGCCGGGCGGAGACAAATTGGGCTTGTCTCCTTTCATGTGTTAGCCTCAGTTCACCTAGCTGTAAATAGGTACCTGGAATAAGTGGACGACGTTGTGACGTCCCATCTGGGGTTGGCAAAAATGGTACAAGGCGAGATGGGTATCATATGGTTCACCTAAGCTGATGGCTACCTAAGCCTTCGGGCGAGACGGTACCGTCCATAGTGAGAATGGTACCATACAGATCCACCCTAAGCCTTCGTTTCCGATGTCGCCAATTGGCTAAAATACAGACTACACACACATCCACAGCCATTCCAACAGTACATAAAACACTTAACATGCATTTCACGCAATACATTCCCAGTTAAGGAGGCGCGATAATAATGAGCTTAGCTCGCATTGCGTGGATTCCCCTTGACGAACAAGTAACTGAGTAACTGAGTGAGTGAGTAACACACACTCTCTCCCTCTCTCTCTCTGCTGCTTGTTTCTTCCACTATTCTTTACTTGGGGGTTCTGCTATCACTCAGTATTAAGTCCAGACCACGTTGCTTGGATCGTAAAGTCTGTATGGTCTCTCTCTCTCTCTCTCTCTCTCTCTCTCTCTCTCTCTCTCTTACAATTTGTGTGACGGAAAGTTTATTTAGCGCGCCGCGGATAACTTTTGCCGTCCTTAAGTGGGCAGCCTCATTTGCATAATTTTAACAAGTTTGTCAATCTTAATATTTATGTTATGAATTATGCCATAAATTATCAAGGGCGGTATATTTCGGGAATAATTAACTCTATTTGGTCCGAGGGGGGGTCTTCTTGGACCTCCCCTGTTTCGTTCCATTAGTTTGGAAGTTTTAAGACATTTCATTCCACTAGTTCGGCGATAATAAAACGCTTAACCCCATACAGGTGTTAATAACGACCCAGTAATATAGAAAAACACTGGCCTTTGGCAGACACATTTAGCTATCGGAAAACAAAAAATACAAATTTAGCTTGACGAGTGTGTGTGTGAATATTAATATTTAGTTTGAAGGAGGCCTGGGGAGGCGTTTTTGCTAGCCTAGGGGACAAACTTAAAATACATTGTTCGAAAATGGCCAAAGCAATAACAATTAAACCAAATATCACAACTAACCCATACAACGTCAGACCAGATAATGTTAAGATGCAAAATAACCTGGTCATACGAAGAGACCGAATTGACGCCCCCCCCCCCCCACACACACAAACCACCCATACAAACACACCCACACTCACACACACACACACACCCTAGAGTCCTAGACCTTCCACAATCCATCTCACACAACCTAACCAAACTCGACAAACTCCTTAATTGGAAAACAAATTATA
This sequence comes from Paralithodes platypus, assembly GCA_032716605.1. Lineage (NCBI taxonomy): Eukaryota > Metazoa > Arthropoda > Malacostraca > Decapoda > Lithodidae > Paralithodes > Paralithodes platypus. Next base: position 57,797,252 of record CM064503.1, on the reverse strand, counting down.
AATAAATGTAATACACTACAACGTCCCTACAGCACATCTCTCTCTCTCTCTCTCTCTCTCTCTCTCTCTGTCAAACCAAATACCGTATCCTCATTTCTGATCCTAACTTCACAACAAACCCCTAATTGGCTAAACAACATCCCTACAACAGTGATTTCTCTCTCTCTATCTCTCTCTCTCTCTCCCTGGCTTGTATGGGAAAAGTACATACGAGGTGCCGTTGTAAAGGTTCGTTACTTTCACCTAATCTGACCTGAAATCATCTATATATCACATGGTACCACACACACACACACTCTCTCTCTCTCTCTCTCTCTCTCTCTTCTTCTTCTTCTACTTCTTCTTCTTGAGCAGTCTAGTGAGAAGCGATGTGCTCACCCCTTCTGATCTTTCACTACATTAACTTCTCGGTTTAGGAGAGTGGTTGGTGGTGGTGCTGGTAGTGGTGTTGTTGATGGTTGTGGTGGTAGTAGTGGTAGCTTTGATGGAAGTAGCGGTGGTAGACAGACAGACAGACAGACAGACAGACAGACAGACAGACAGACAGACAGACAGACAGACACAGACAGACAGACAGAGACAGATAGATAGATAGACAGATGGATATATATATATATATATATATATATATATATATATATATATATATATAGAGAGAGAGAGAGAGAGAGAGAGAGAGAGAGAGAGAGAGAGAGAGAGAGAGAGAGAGAGAGAGAGAGATACGGACATACAGACAGAAACAGGCATACATATAGATAGATAGACAGCCAAAGACCCACAGATAGATAGATAAATAGATAGTTAGATAGACACATACAGACAGATAGATAATTAATCAGACAGATAGATAGATAGATAGATAGATAGATAAATATATAGATAGATAGATAGATAGATAGATAGATAGATAGATAGATAGAGGTGGTACTCCATCTGTTGATTAATCCTCCCCTGGTGTCCAAATCTCAAGAGTCGAGGAGGGGAGAGGTGGTGAAAGATCGATAGATACATGGATAGGTAGATAGATAGATATATAGCTAGATAGATGGATTGGGATATAGATAGAATGGTAAATAGAACAGACAAGGAAGTTGATAGATAGAACAAAAGTAGACAAATATAAAAGTTGAGAGATAAATACGGCACCGACAGATAGCTACTGTATCTGTATGATATATATATATATATATATATATATATCACACACACACACACATCAAGTGGTCTTAGGCGCTGTGTGCTGACCGCGAGGTCGAGGGTTCAAGTCCCCCAGAATCCTAGAGGTCATTTCGGCTATCCGGATGAAGAGGGTTGTATCATGGTCCCTCCCTAGCCAAGCTGCTCAACTATCAGCTTGTGCTAGCCTACTTCTCACCAGTGCATATGCGTATGTACCATGGTGGGAACTCGGCACCTCACGGTCGCCAAAGGTCGCATGTGACCTCATAGTTAAAGTAGAATAAGCATTATACTGTACCTAGGTTCAGAAAAACTCTGTAGATTTTCAGCCTCACGGCTGCAAGCGAACAATAAACCGATAATTATTTGTATTTACATACACATACACACAAACACACACACATATATAACACCAATAGCTACATCAAATAACACAATAAACCAAACCAAGCTAGGGCCTAAAACACAACGCACACCCCTAGACAATATATAACACAATAAACCATCCACTAATCACTAAATAAAACAATAAACAATACCAAGCTAGGGCCTAAAACACAACACACACCCCTAGGCAACCAACCCACCACTCACCCACCACTGCCACCCACCCGGTCTGTTCCCACCATATGCCCCGTGGTAAGGTACACGGGGGGGGGGGGGGGGGGGGCTCTCTGTTTCCCCTTGGGTCCTCCCAGGGTGGTGCCTCAGGTGCTGGGCTAGGGAGCACTACAACACCTGCATTCACACACACACACGCTCACACACATTTACTACACAGTCTCACTCCCTCTCTCTCTCTCTCTCTCTCTCTCTCTCTCTCTCTCTCTCTCTCTCTCTCTCTCCCCCACACCCACCCATGGTTGTCTTGTCTGGCTCCCTGAGTCCCTCGGGGATGATGCCTCAGGTGCCAAGCAAGGTGACACCACACCAACACCTTACTCTCTCTCTCTCTCTCTCTCTCTCTCACACACACACACACACACACACACACAAACCCATGCACACACACTTACACAAGCACACACAAACAAAAACAACAAACCCCATGTGTCGGGCTAGGTGACAGACCAACATTTCACTCACACCCCCCCACACACACACCTGCACCCACACAAATCTACCCACAAACACACACACCTACCCACACACACACACACAACAACAACAACAACAACAAACCCCAGTGTCGGGCTAGGTGACAGACCAACATTTCACTCATTCTTTACCACAACACCTTGGGGGTGGGGGGGGGGGGGGGTGGGGGAGTAGCAGGGTTTATTATTGAGCTGTCTACACTCCTAGGTCTATTGTTCCTCTCTTATTACGCAAAGTAGGAGTTTAGAGCATTTTTGTTATTGTTACATATACAGTAAATACCAGTGCTCTATACCCTATTATGTTAAAATGTCCGGCATATACAGATAAGACAGACAAAATGATACATAGAGATAGATAAGTTGACAGATAGATAAAGATATACATAGATAAGATAGATAAGTAGACAGATAGATAATAGACACAAATATATTAGTTAGATAGATAGATAGACAAATAGATAAATAGATAGAAGTACTGTAGACTGAGAGACATATAGATATTATTTAAGGCTTTAAGCTAGTTACTCCTCTTATAATTATCACAAATATAAAAAACTTCATAACAATCTGGTGAACTACTACAACTACTATTACTATTACTACTACAACTACTACTACTATTACTACTACAACTACTACAACTACTACTACTATTCTCTCTTTCGCGCTCTCTTTCTGAACTTGTAACATACCCTAGGAGTCTCATTTCTCTTCATCACTATTATGTTCTCTTTGTCTTCCACCTGTCTCGTATCTCTTTATTGTCTGTACTCTCTCTCTCTCTCTGTCTCTCTCTCTGTCTCACACACAAAGACAATATAGTAATAAACCCTTTCGTAACCTTCCTATATATTATCTCTCGACAATATAAAGCTTGCCCAACTTCCCTTCTCAACTCAAACGATCCTTTATCATTCAACTCAAACGATCCTTTATCATTCAACTCCTACGTAATAGCCGTCCCACTTACACAAACATTATCCTTTATGTTGTAAAACCCCGCAGGGAAAATTAAATAGTGGAATACCAAGCTTTCGTCTTTTCTCTCAAGACATCTTCAGGGTAATATTTTTTCCTTTATATGCATACTTATATTATTTTGACCCCAACGTCCCTTTAATTTGGCTCTGTCACTCTTTTGGCTTTGTGGGAGACACTTGTTACAAGCAACCTGACTTTTTGTCTCCTACATACAGTACACATAGCAAAAAAAAAAAAAAAAAAACGTTATCCATCTATCACACACATTCATCGACTTCAGTCTTCTTCGCCTTCTCCTCCTACTCTTCTTTCTCTCTATATATATCTCTCTCTCTCTTTCTCTCTCTCTCCCCCCCTCCCCCCTAGGGCATTACAAGGAAGAAAGAATCACGAGAAAGAAAACCGGAAGAGACATTATCGCGGCCG